>JALXFT010004549.1:0-98538 GCA_023376895.1 Aspiorhynchus laticeps
TTTGACTTTTAATTTCAATTATGACTTAGTAACTCATAATGTTGACTTTTTCATAATGACTTTATGTGGTAATTATTTTTATGTCACCATTTCAACTTCCTGCCTTACAATTATGATAGTGGTACTAGTCATTTTTGTCAAAATAGTGACATTTTATTTGATAATTTGACTGTCATAACTTCAGCTTTTTCTCATAATTTGATTTTTGTCATAATTTGGACTTTATGTCTCATTAATATTACTTTTTATGTCACAATTACAGCTTCTTATTGCATTTTTTAATGTGGCCAAAATAGGCTTTCATACACGAGAGATAAAGTAGACATATTAGAGATGGGTGCATAATAAACCCATTGTAACTGGTTTTAATTTGACTCATTTAGTCTAGAAGATCCATTCAGGCACTGTCAGGCTGAATGGAAAGCAGCTTTTCAATAGAGTCTGGGGCATTCAGTGACATTCAAAGACCTTCCCCAAACGCCAACATTGCTTTGTCTGTGTTTTTGTTGTCATTGCTAAAAGTAGTCTGCCAGAGCCAGATGTTTGACTTGTGCCAATAGATTGGGAACACTTTGTGGCTTATTCGGTCAATAACTGCCAGCTTAGACAGAAAGAGGCCAACCACAGTTCATTTTGTTTTATGTGTGAGGCGGGTTTATTTGAAAATAAATATTCAGTCATCCTCTACTCACCCTCATGTCATTTCAGACCTCTGTGACTTATTTTCTTCTGTAGAACACAAAATAAGATTTAATGAAACATTTAAAGAACATCCAGCTGGGTGAACTTTGCCACCTAGTGGACTGGAGTGCATAGTGCTGGATGGCACACATGATGACTGCCATGATACTGAGTATTCATTCATTCAAAACCATCTGAGCACTTGTTAGATGATTACTTGGTTGATGCTGACACTCTTGTGTGCGTCAAGTCACAATATGTTGCCTTTTTTTAACCTTTAAGGTTTGTAAAACCTCAGTGCTGACTGGTTGTTCATATGAGAACATAAGTTCAAATAAACTTTATGATCAAATATGTGTCAATAATAATAGTAATAATAACATTAAACCTTACCTGAATGCAGGTGATACTAAACAATTCTTACATAGGCCTGCCTGATTGTTCATTGTGCATGTTTTCACATTTAAAAGTTACCGACATACATCTGACATAAGATGAATCCTTGAGAGATGACTTTTGAGCTGACATGAATTATTGTGGAGACTGTAATGTTATCTCTAACTGAAGAACCACTGATAGCAACTCTAAGCTTCCTAACCAACTCTGGATATATGAATGGAGCAGTGTATGGTCAGACAGCAAATTTAAGCATCACGCAAAGCACTTGTTCAAAACTAAAGTTATTATATGGTTCCCATTACGGTTGTTATTTTATATTGGGGACCCCTTTACTGCCAACGTGCTAAAGTCTTCAGTTTTTCACCACCAGATGGCAGCATGTATTTGATTACTCACATTTAGTTGTTACTAAATAATGACAAGTATCTGTACAAAATATCAGACGTCCGTCGAAACTACAATGCGCTACAGTATTGACTGGGATAAGGTCTCGAGCAGTTATCAGAATGGCTGTGCTTTCTTGCTATCAGGGTCCGGTTCTTTAAATAAAACATAGGCTATTTCTGCTGTGCATATTTATAAACACAATGATGCATATTTAGCTGTGTTCTCATTAACGACACTGGTCAAGTAATTATGTGAATCGTTTTATGTGAGATGCTACGCGTTGAAAAGAAAAATAATCACTGAACCGGTTCTTTGAAAAGTGAACTGTTCATACGAACCGATTCTCGGAAATGAGTCGGACTTCCCGTCAAAATGTCCTTTTTGACTCTCCGTAGTAACTTCTTTAACGCTCACGTGATCACAACAACAAAAAATTACCGCGAAAACTGTCTGCGCGAGTACTATGGAAATTTAGCTAGCTAAGACTTTATCCCAAAAAATATCGACATCTTTCAGCTACAAACAAATTTACAATGTTCTGCGAGAAGGCAGTCGAGCTTATTAAAGAACTTCATCGGATTGGCGACGGTCAGCTGCCCGCCTTTAATGTAAGTAACTTACAGCGCAGTTGTAGTAACGTTACAGTGCGGTGTTTAATAGTTGCTATAGTTTCAGCAGTTATTAATAATTGTCAATAACAAAGTCAAGTCATACCATGTCTTGTTTTTCCGCAGGAAGACGGTATTCGCCAAGTCCTGGAGGAAATGAAGGCTCTTTACGAACAGAATCAGAGTGATGTGTAAGTGTGTGCTCCTCACTATGAGACTGATTACTTTAGCATGGCAGAATCTGTGCAATATTGTTATTGATAACTAAAACCATTAGAAATTGTTTCCTTTAACTGAAATAAAGCTGGAATAAAATAAATATTAGATATAGACTTAAGTGAAAATTAAACAATGTTGTCTTTGCTAAATGAAATAAAAAGTACTAAAATGACTAAATAAAATTAAAATTTTAAAGAAAATTGTGGAAATAAAAATTAATTTAGTAAAATATACTAAAAAATTACGAAAAAAAATACTTGAAGTTACTAAAACTTAACCTAAAAAAGTCAAATAAATCAATAAACATTAGTATTAATCAATACAAATTACCGGTAATAAACACTGTAATAGCATGCTGTGATTTAGTTTATAAAGCCATTATAAAACTGTTATTTTTTGTATTTGTAGGAATGATGCAAAGACCGAGGGAAAGAGCGAGCTGATACCAAGCATCAAGTTCCGGCACAGCTGCCTGCTGAGAAACCAGCGCTGTATCGCTGCTTACCTGTGTGTGATTCACTGGGTTCTTCTGTTATCCATCATCAAGTGCACTCATGACAGGTGTGATCAAACCCATCTCTCTTTCTTTCCACAGTTATGATCGCCTCCTGCGAATCCGTGCTCTCAGATGGGAGTATGGCAGTGTACTGCCCACAACCATTCGGTTTCATATGTGTGCTGAAGAGGTGGGCCTGCTTTTCTCCTGTGTAATGTTAATGTAGTGTATGTCACATGTATCTTTCTGGTCTGTGACTGACGTGTAATTTAATTGCTTATAAATCAGATGGAGTGGTTCAATCAGTACAAAAAGTCTTTGGCAACCTATATGAGGTCAATAGGGGGAGAGGAAGGTTTGGACATAACACAGGATATGAAGCCCCCTAAGAGTCTATACATCGAGGTGAGTGTTATTTTAATAGAAATGGGATGCTAATATAGTTTGTAATAATTTTTTTAAGTACTTTTTTTAATGTATATTTTCCATTTGAATGTTTTGTCATTTTTGTGTTTTATTTTATTAATATTACTTTAAAGGTCTTAATTTGTTTTAGTTGTACATCAAGAAATGTGGAAACTAGCTGAAAAAAAGTTTAAGGTTTTAATTTAAATTGATGTTTATTTTATTTCAAGTAACAAATGTTTTTATAATGGTTTTAACTATAATATAACCGTATGTGAGTGGTCACAGAAATATAGGCTCTCTGCAAGTAATAGAAATGTGAAAGAAATGGGTCTGTGCATTTCAGTGTCGGTCAGTTAGAATCAAAAAATACATTTGGCTGAATGTCACAAAAACACTGGCTCTTATTTTACAACACAATTCTTTTAAAAAATGTAGAAAATAAAGCCAATTTTTAGAACTTGAAGAATTGTTGCATTTTGACAGTACATTAATGGCACTACATTTCCATTGCTATAATATGAAGTAAACATCTCTCTTTACTGTAGTGTAAAACAAAATCATCCCACATTACAGTAAAAAGTTTTTATATAGTTTAGTTGTCGAGTACATCATAGTAATATTTGTTGTAATACCTTGTAAAAGAATTTCAGTAATAGAATGCTTCAAATATGTAAAAAAAAATGTGCATATATATATAAAAAAAAAAAACACACACACACGTAACATTATCAGCACTGATCATTTCCTTCCCATTCAGGTGCGCTGTCTTAAAGACCATGGAGAATTTGAAATAGATGATGGCACTGTCATTCTGTTGAAGAAAAATAGCCAGGTAACTATATTCTTAAGAGCATGTTTAAATCTGACTTTTAGCAAGAACTGCTCTTGTTTTATCTATATCTTAACACGTTTCTCTCTTCACAGCACTTTTTACCCAGATGGAAATGTGAGCAGCTTATTCGGCAGGGTGTATTAGAGCACGTCATCTCCTAACAACAAGCAGCTATATTGTGGATACTTCCCTTCACGTTCATTTAGATATTACAACTTTAAATTAGAGTGAATTATCCAATTAGAAAGCTACATATGTACACAGGTAAAACTTTACTTGGACACATTCTTTACAGTGGTACATGATGCATTTACAATAGTGGTGTCACACTTTCATCTCCCAACAGTTAGCCAGCTCTTTTAAACGAGGTGTACATCATAATTTATCAAAGTGGACATTTGTGCATCATGATTGACAATTGTGCAATTACAAGATAGTATTTGTATCAAAACTGTACATTGTGTGAATACTGTTCTTTTGGTTATTGCACCACAATGGGCATTAAAACTGCAGTAAAAAAAAAAGTAAAAAACCACTTGCGGTTTGTACCCTACATCACAGTGAACAATTGAAGGAATGTGTAATGCTCTCCTTAACAAATGATCAAATCTCATACTACAAAAGTCTTGTTCATTGGTATTTGTTTGCCTCTGAATAGACCATTGAATTAACTTAACCCTTCTTTCTCTTTATACTCTTGAAAACAGTGCGATTTAATACAATATGCTGTTACAGTAACTTTAAGACTTTGCATTATCTGTGCTTTCATTTTAACACTAGGATTGCTTTTACAAAAACACGTTTCGCACCAAAAGACCAAAGTGCACTAGCGGGTGGGACTTCACAGTCCAGTACAACAAATAAAGTCTCATAATGGAGTGAAACAAGTCTAAGCTGTGAGGGATGCTGGGGCAATTTTACGTAACAGCTTATTAAGGGCGATCACTTTCTCCTCCAAAAGAAAAGATTTCTTCTCTGCACTCTTCTGCCTCTGCTCCGTCACCTGAAGAGCCTTCATGAGCTGAGAGTTTTCCACATACAGGTCCTTCAGCAGCAGATCCGACTTGGCATTTTTGGCCAGCTATGGGGTGAATAAAAGTTAAGATGATTGTCACCATATAAAATATCTCAAAATAACTTAAGCATACTAAACTCTTACTATTTCTGCAGTTCTTAGTATGTATATTGAAGTATGGATGACATGCTCAGTTCACCTAAATTTACCAAACTGCATAAAGGCACTGTATGTATCCCACAATGTCAAGTGTTTGACCTTCTACTTCCAGTGTGAACTTTCACTAGTTACAGGGCTACCAAAAGTTCACATATTATATTCAAATCAAATTAAAGAAATAGTTCACTTAAAAATAAAGATTGTTTACAATTTCCTCACCCCCAGGCTCTCTCAAATTTAGATGAGTTTGTTTGTTCATCAGAACAGATTTGGAGAAATGTAGCATTACATCACATGCTCATCAATGGATCCTCTGCAGTGAATGGGTGCCGTCAGAATGAGAGTCCGAACAGCTGATAAAAACATCACAATAATCCACACAACTCCAGTCCATCAGTTAATGTCTTGTGAAGTGAAAAGTTCAGGGCTCTTCCCACTAACTTTCTCAGTTGGTCGCAGTTTTTTTATTTGATACAACATTTGATTAATCAATGCATGCTGATGAACTTTTATCATAGTTTATAGTTATATGGTAACGAAAGTGTTCAACATTCAACCCTTTCTTTTTCATCAGTATTATTTGTGGTTTAAATTTTGTGACAGGAATTCCTCTTTTCGTGTGCTTTCACTTTCCAATTCACGATCTTGGTGTCACGCTTTACAAGAAAAGATAATTGTCTGTTTTGCTTATATCTATACTTTCACTTTTTAAGACTAAAACAAAAGATGGATTCATTGTTGTTAATTTAAAAGCACAACAATAAAACAGTAGGTTACAATGACAAACTAGCTTACATAACATTTATTAACAAAAACGAATAAGACGAGGCATGGCATAGAACACATCACATGCTGTATTGATTAATAAATTACAGAATGTTTAGCAAACACTGAGGAATCAAATAATAATAATATATAATATAAAAATCTGACTCCTGCTACAATGTGCTGCGGCTGGCAGCGCGCGCTGTATGAAGCAGACGCTTTGGAGCAGCACAGACCATGCACTCGCACAAGTGCGACCATGTCAAATTTTTACTCGCACACTCAAAAAATGGTCGCAGTCTAGAGCCCTGAAGTTGCATGTTTGTAAGAAACAAATCCATCAAGACATTAACTTGCGGCTAAAATACAAGTTGTCAATACATAGTGTTTTCCAGTGAAGGAAGTTGTCACGTTTAAATCAGTAAAGAAATATGCACAGATTAAACACCATTTACAAGCAAAAAGTTCCAATAAGTTATTTAAAATGGTGGGGGATTTTGATGTGAGAGGACAACAGGGGATGGACTTTTTCACTGGAGGTAAAATTATGGACAGTTTTAAGTGCCTTGATGGATTTGTTTCTTACAAATACACAGCTTTTCACTTCACTATCTGTTAATGGACAGGAGTTGTATGGATTACTTGTGGATTATTGTGATGTTTTGATCAGCTTCTTTGGACTTTCATTATGACGGCACCCATTCACTGCAGAGGATCCATTGAGTACGTGATGTAATGCTACTTTTCTCCAAATCTGTTCTGATGTAGAAAAACTTATCTACATTTTGGATGGCCTGAGGGTGAATAAATGTTTAACAAATTTTTATTTTTGAAAAAACTATTCTTTAACCATATATATTTAGAAGATGATATACAGTATGTGGGTTTATGTCGTGTGAATTTTTTACTTATTGCAATATTTTACATATTGCATGTCTACTAATGTTTCACATACTAAAAACTATAGAAACAATTTGTAAACATGCAGTATTTAGCAAAATAGTATTTAGTTTAGAAAATATCCATATTTTCTAAATGTGGTTTTAATGCCATTAGTTTCTGGTTACCTGTTCTTTTAGCTGGTTGACCTTCTCCTGCAGCATTAGACGGGTGTTTTTCAGCTTGGCCTCAAACTCATCCATACGCTCCTGCATGCTTGCCATTAATTTCTCGTATTGCTCCTGTTGTTTGAAATATGAGATCAATGGTGAAATAAAACCCCGTAAATGATTCAATGCAAAAATGTATAACGAGCACTCGCATGTTCACTCCCTGTTTGACTGCCTTAAGATTTTGAATGTAACGCTGATGTACCTGCTGAAGTCCCATCTGAACACTGGCTTGTTTGGCCTGAGAACGAAGCAGATCCTCTAAATCCTGCGTCCTGCTCTGTCGCTCTACCAGTTGAGTTTGCAGATGAGCCAAGTGCTCCCGAGTGCCAGAACCCACATGCTCCCTTAGTTCCTGCACCTCACGTGCATGCTGGGCCTGGACCAGCGACAGAGCGCTGTCTGCCCTGAATGCCTAAACCACAACATCAAACACACAAAAGTGAGACCAGAAACATTCATAAGGAATTCTCAAACAGTGAGGAGTTTGAAAATGATCTCCAAACCTGTTCGTCTGCCTCATGTTTAGCAGTCTCCAGCTCTGCCTGTTTGTTCCTCAAAGTGAGGCACTCATGTGTCAGTCTCTGAAGTTCCAGCTCCTGAGTCTGCAGCTGAGCCACCTAGAAATATAATCCAACATATCAGAAAGATTTTTGAAGGATCATGTGACACTGAAGACTGGAGTAATGATGCTGAAAATTCAGCTTTGCATCACAGGTATAAATAACATTTTAAAATATATTCAAATACCAATTTAAAATTACACAATATTACTTTTTTTTAACTGTATTTATGATCAAATAAATGCATGATTAGTGAGTATATGAAACTTAAAATACATTGAAATTCTCTGTAGTGAATACAGAAGAATATTCCTGCAACTAAAAGAATGGCGCTATCAACCGCAAGGTCATGGGTTCGATTCCCTGTGAATGCATGAACTGATCTATACAATGAATGCACTTAAAGTCATTTTGGATAAAAGCCTCATGCATAAATGTAAATGCATTCCAAATAGTTCACTAGAAATAAAACAGGGAGCAGTTATGCACAATTGCTTATAATTGCATATTGAGGAAAATCCACTGCAAAAAGCAATTTGTTGTTCCTGACTAACCTGATTATGAAATTCCTCGTTCTGTAGTCGCAAACTCTTGCACTCCTTCTGCAGGACACTGACTGCCGTCTCCTCCTGAAGCCTCTGGGTCTGATGTAACTGCTGCTCCTCTTTACGCAACTTACGCATGCTCTCCTCAAGCTCCTGGACCTTGTGTTTTACAACAATACTTACAAGTTATTTTTTTTTATTACTGAATGACTGCAAGTACGAATAAAGATGCATAAAGATCTTTGTTGACCTTTTCCTGAGACTGCTGCAGCATCTTCTGATGAGTGGCTGACTCCTGGACGTGAACATCCTTTTCTTGCCACATAGTCAAGATCTGGGAGTTGAGCTGCTCTATCTGGGCTTCTGTTTTGCGAAGAGATTCCTGAAGATTTATCATCTGCAACAAACACAAAGCATGTTTCAGCATAAACATGTTGGAAATGTACTCTGAGAAAAAGACTCAACATCTCACCTTCTGGTCTCTGTCTGACATTTCCTTCAGCAAATGCTCCTTGTCTTGTTCTAGTGCTTGTTTTTTCAGAGTCTGACTATTCAATGCAGACTCAACTGCCGTCAAATGCTGGAGCTGAAGAAAAACAGCAGTTTCAGCGATTCCTGCCAACTTTGAAATAACTTGTTAAAATATCCTACAAAACAAATCCATACCGTCTCCTTGGCAGTTTTAAGCTCCCTCTCTAGAAGCTCCTTCTCTTTCTGCCACTGTTCCTGCAGCTTTAGTGTGTCTCTCTTCTGCTGTTGAAGGGTTTCCTGCAGCTGTTTGTGGGATGCAGCTGCCTCATCGTTCTCCTGACACACCTGTGCAAGCCTGTCAGTCAGTGTCTGCACTGCTCTCTGATCAGTAGACAGCCGGGAACTCAGTTCAGCGTTCTCATTGCTAAGCTGCAGGTTTCTCGCACTGAAGTCAAGCACCTCCTCTCGAAATTTGGAATTCTATGTTGAAGAAATAAAACAATTGTTAGGAGCAACAACTAATGGTTTGCAACCATTTCGTTTTCATAACGTGACAAGAAAAAAAAATTCATTCAAAATGAAAGAATTGGAATGCAAACAGTGGTTTCTTTATGACAGGTGGTTGGAGTGGTTATAAAAGAAGGGGGCTTGGTGATGTCATTCAAAATGAAAAGTTGTTTTAGAGGTGGATCAAGTTAAAGGGAAAATAATGACTTTCAAAAATGTATTCTCTTCCATGTCAGTCTTTGATGCACGTTCACAAGAGTACACGACACATGCTTCACCTTGTTTACAAGCAGAGGAATGCACATGCATGCATCGTGGTACTGCCATGAATGGCGGTGGAGACTGACCCGGAATGGAAGAAGTTGTTAAATAAGGTCGTTATTTTGTTTTCTTTGCGCACAAAAAGTATTCTCGTAGCTTCATAAAATTACGGTTGAACCACTGATGTCACATGGACTATTTTAACAACGTTTCAGTAGCCTTGCTGTCTAGAGGTCAGAAAGCTCTCGGATTTCATAAAAAATATCTTAATTTGGATTCTTAAGATTTATTTATTTAGTCATTTAGCAGACACTTTTGTCCAAAGCGATTTACAAATTAGGGCAATAGAAGCAATCAAAAAATGAAGATGAACGAAAGTCTTACAGGTTTGGAACGACATGAGGGTGAGTAATTAATGACAGCATTTTCATTTTTGGTTTTGGTATCCCTTTAAGTATTTTGATGAAATACCAAGAACAAACTTTTCTTTGGAATAATGTGGACTGCTGAATATTTAAGAATAAGACCAGAAATGAGTACTAAGAATAGGGGCTGAATTTAAGCATTTAACCTCTTTCCGTAGCCTCTCCTCTTCTTCTCGATCCTTCATATATTCTCTCTCCATCTCTTCAAGTTTCCTCCTAGATATAATGAAGCAAAATTTGTTTTTGCTAAATAAGATGGCAAAATAAAGTGTGGATAGTTGACAAGTCAATGATTTCTTTACCTCTTTTTGTTGAGCTCCTCCTCCAGCGACTTGACATCCTGCTGTAAGACAGCAAGCCTGTCTTTCAGCGCACTGTTTTCAGAGGTGACCTCATCAAATTGAACCCTAGAATTGGAAACCAAAATCTAGAGATCAGCTCTTCATAATCTTAACCGCCTCTGCACTTTTAGGCAGCTTAGTACAGAAAACAATACAATTTCAAGAACAATTACTATTATTTTGGAGCTAGATTTTCAAAAACAAAAGGTTAGGGTGGCAAACACAAAAATGTAATATTAATACAATTAAAAGGATGCAAGGACACACTTTCAATCAGAATACATACAGTAACTTATTAATAGTGAGATTGCATGCATGTCAGTGACATCAACATCATTCAGTTAGTGAGATGCAGCATGAGGCCTGAACAATCAAAGCGCATGTCTACGGTTAATGAAATCTCATTGTGCGAAACATTCTTGGACAAACATGAAAGTAGTGAATGGTCAACTCTTGGCATCCATACGGGAGAAACGGCGATTGGATCAATGCAGCAATGGTTAGTCTTGGTTCTGTTTCGACGGTCATCTACCAGCTGGAGAACCACAAACCTGTGGGGATTGGCCATCTCTTGTTCTAAAGCCATGACAAGTCCCTCCATCTCCAGAAGCTGTTCTTTCATATCGCTCTTTTCGCTTTCAAAGGCCTCCTCCATCTGCTGAAGCTCTGTTTGGGAGTCCATCAGCGATTGCTGTAGTTGGTTGGTGGTATTATCGGCGTCCTCCCTCAGAGAGCACAGCTCTTGCTCTTTGTCCCCCAACTGGCTGGTCAAAAGTTGAACCTGACCAGAGAGATGAGTGACGTTCTTAAAAAGGTTCATCTTCAGTTGAACCTCATTCCAGAGCAAGTCCATCTCTTTGGCTTTGGCTTCAAGCTGATGATTGAGTTCCAGCATTTGACTGTCTTTGTTTCGCAGTTCCAGTGCAAAGTTATCGGCGTTCTCTTTGAGTTTGGTAGACTCGGCCTCCATTTCGACAATCTGAGATGAAAGCTGGTCTACAAGTTGCCGGTAGCTAGAGTTTTCTTGTTCAAGATGTCTCGTCTCTTCTTGCTCTGAGTTCAGACGGGCTTGGAGTTGTTCAACTTTAACCTGCTCAACACAAAGAGAGCCTTGAATTTTTTGTTCCATTGTGCACATTTGATCCCACTCCTCAGAGAGACTGTTGACCCGTGTTTGTAGCTGTTTGAGAATCTCGCATTGACCACTGAGCTCCTCTACGAGTCGATCCCGCTCCATCTCCACAGCATTTAGCTCAGAAGCCTGTCTTGTAAGATCGTCATCTCTGCTTTTCAGTGCCTCATGTGTTTTGGCCAAGTTTTCTTGAAGCTCCACAAGTTCTTTCTCTTGTTCTCTCAGCTGCATTTGCTGCTCACCAAACGCAGTAGACAGATGACTACTGCTTCCCTGCATCATTTTGATCTCCTTCTGCCAGGTATCAGATTTGGTCCTCCAGTTCTCCAGCTCTTTAGTCAACTGAGAAACTCTGTCAAGAAGCTCCTGTTCCTTCTCTTTTTCTTTTACAAGTTTATATTTTAGATCTTGAATACTTTTGTCTGTTTCTTTCTGTAGTAGCTCCTTTTGCTTCAGAAGCTCTTGCTTCTTTTCTCGCTCAGCTTTAAGCTTTTGCTCTAGCTGAGAGAGCTTATTGCAAAGCTTCTGTTCTTTCTCATTTCTGATTTCCATTTCTTTCTCTTTGGCATGGAGTTCTGTAGTCAAAAGCTGAATGAGGGCATCTTGAGCTTTCATGGAAACTGTGTTGTCTTCCAGCTGAACACACATCTCTTCCAGCTTATCTTCTAGCTGTTTTTGTAGTACGAGCAGCTCCTCCTCAGCCCTGGATGCAAGCTCTACCTGAGCTTCCATGAACTGGATGTGTTCTCCTAGCTTCCTGACCTCCTCCTGGTGTTCCTCCTCTAGTTTCTTCCTTTCCTGTGCCACCCTGCTGCAGATCTGAGCCTGCTCTTCACTCCAGCGCTCGGTGCTGAGGAGACGCTCCCGGCGTGCCTCCTGTTCCAGCTCCTGAACTCTTGACTCCCATGCACCAACTTCTCTGCGATGCTGCTCGGATTGCTCCTGCAGATGGCTGCGCTCGAGGTGCAGCTGGTGAAGAAGGCTGCGCTGAGCCTCGCTGTGTTGTGCCTTCATGTGCAATAACTGCTGTTCTGCTTTCTCCCTGGGACACAGCAACATGCTAATGTCTAAATTCATGGAAATGTCATGGATACCAAGGGAACAATCTACTTTCTCTTTACAGGCATGTTGGTTAAGAGGTTGAACTTATAAACACAACTGGGATGTCATTTGTACACTAAGACAAAATGAATGTCCATATGAAGCATGCATATTACTTTTAATTGAAAATGCATCTAAAATAAATTATACTGTATTTTCTGGAAAACAAGTAATTTTTTTATCATCTGAAATATAAAAGTGACTTATATAATTCAATTAAAATGTTAAGTTTCAGTTTCGCTTTAAATTTGTTTAGTCTCACCATTTATAATCAATGTTAATTATAATGATTGCCACTGTAAATTTAGTTTAATGCTTACATTTTTCATTCCTATTTTTTTTCTGAATACTGTAAAGTTTAAAGGATTTGTTGTGGAGTCAGGGGAACTAAAGTACACATTTATATTGTTTATAATGTTTGTAAATGTTTTGTTTTAGTATTTTACATTATTTCTGAATGTAGTAATAAAATGTGAATAATACACAGATGTATCATTTGTTGCTTTTTTTCTCTCAACAATGCAGTTTTAACCCGGTGTGATTTACAGTCAGCTTCAACTTACTTTCTGAAAAATAGGGTAAATGGTTCAGTCTCACCAAGCCTATAAAAACCTTCATATCATTTTAGGACCACTGCAATTTTTTGGCATCATGCGTTTTATTTATTTTTATTAAGTATTCAATTAAACCCATTACAACAAATACTACCTACTATAATGTACAGGTGCATCTCAATAAATTAGAATGTCGTGAAAAAGTTAGGTTTTTTTTGTTTTAATTTTGATGATTAGAGCTTACAGCTCATGAAAATCAAAAATCAGTATCTCAAAATATTAGAATATTTACATTTGAGTTTCAATAAATGATCATCCATACAGTATAAATTCTGGGTATCTCTTGTTCTTTGAAACCACAATAATGGAGAAGACTGCTGACTTGGCAATGATCCAGAAGACGAACACTGACACCCTCCACAAAGAGGGTAAGTCACAGAGGGTCATTACTGAAAGGTGTGGCTGTTTACAGAGTGCTGTATCGAAGCATATTAAATGCAAAGTTGACTGGAAGGAAGAATTTGGGTAGGAAAAGGTGCACAAGCAACAGGGATGACCGCAAGCTTGAGAATACAGTCAAGCAAAGCTGATTCAAACACTTGGGAGAGCTTCACAAGGAGCTTCACCAAGCCACTTCTGAACCAGAGACAACATCAGAAACATCTTATCAGGGCTGTGGAGAAAAATAACTGGACTGTTGCTCAGTGGTCCAAAGTCCTCTTTTCAGATGAAAGTAAATTTTGCATTTCATTTGGAAATCAAGGTCCCAGAGACTGGAGGAAGAGTGGAGAGGCACAGAATCCATGTTGCTTGAAGTCCAGTGTGAAGTTTCCACAGTCAGTGATGATTTGGGCTGCCATGTCATCTGCTGATGTTGGTCCACTGTGTTTTCTGAAGTCCACAGTCAACGCAGCCATCTACCAGGAAATTTTAGAGCACTTCATTCTTCCTTCTGCTGACAAGCTTTATGGAGATGCTGATTTAATTTTCCAGCAGGACTTGGCACCTGCCCACACTGCCAAAGGTACCAAAAGCTGGTTCAATGATCATGTTGTTACTGTGCTTGATTGGCTAGCAAACTCGCCAGACCTGAACCCCATAGAGAATCAATGGGGTATTGTCAATAGGAAGATGAGAGGCACCAGACCCAACAATGCAGATGAGCAACAATGCCACAAACTGATCACCTCCATGCCACGCCGAATTGAGGCAGTAATTAAAGCAAAAGGAGCCCCTACCAAGTATTGAGTACATATACAGTAAATGAACATACTTTCCAGAAGGCCAACAATTCACTAAAAATGTTTTTTTTTTATTGGTCTTATGAAGTATTCTAATTGGTTGAGATAGTGAATTGGTGGGTTTGTGTTAAATGTGAGCCTAAATCATCACGATTAAAAGAACCAAAGACTTAAACTACTTCAGTCTGTGTGCATTGAATTTATTTAATACACGAGTTTCACAATTTGAGTTGAATTACTGAAATAAATGAACTTTTCCACGACATTCTAATTTATTGAGATGCACCTGTACAAACACCTTTACAATCAAAATATATATATTTTTTACATTACAGTAAATAAAATGAAATATTTTTGCATTACTGAAATAAGAATTATTATAAAATAATGTTTTGTTTAGTTTTTAGAGAGAAATATGACCTGAACATATTTGACAGGTTTATAGTGAGAGAAAATAATATACTGACAAACCATCCACCTTCTCTCACGGCATCTCTTTTATTTTTCTAATATGCAAGACTAATGTCTACAATGGATGAGCTGCACCTAATCCTTTACCAGACTGTTTGAGCAACACTTACCTAACAAGCAGCACTTCCTGGTCCATCTTGAGCTTGAGTTCTGCCTCTAGCTGATCTTTCTCTGAGGTGAGACGCAGCACGATGTTACTGATCTCACGAGCGTAGTTCTGCTCTAGTTCTGCCTGTTCCCGTTGAATTCTCCGTTCTTGCTCTGGACCCCAGGCTCCTCCTGAAGTCTTACCCCTCAGCTCTACTTCCAGCCGCTCAACAGCCAGACGCATTTTCTCTGTCCGCTCCTCTGCCTGAGCCTTCAGGTCCTCCAACTCACTGATCTCCATCTTAAAGCTCTGCGAGATGTCCTTCCGCTCAACCTCCATATTCTGCCGCATCAGCTCAATACTACGCTCGTAGAAATTCACCTGTTGAAACAAAATTAGGACCATGAATCACTTTCTCTCTACAATAAGGTTTTGTTTCCACAATTTGTGTTGCAATATAATCCTTTTATTCGCCGTTGTGTTCTTCAAGGTTTTATTTGGTACCTTGTAATATTGTACGTCTAGGAGCATTTGCACATCTTGTTTGAATCTAAATTTAATCTAATTTAATTTGCAAAGGTTACTTGTAACAAACCTATTTCATGTTTCCATACTATGTCTGTACCTTAGTCTCCAGTTGGATCTTCAAGTCCTGGACCTCTTGCTCGTATTTCTCTTTCATCTGCTCCATGGCCAGTTCTGTCTCGATGCTCACAGTGGGAGCCAAAGTCTCCAAAGAACCTAAAACTGAAGAGACACAACAAACCAAACCATGACACATGTGTTTGGATATTCCATAGGGAAAGGATCACTTTGTTTTTATAATCCCTTACCATTCTTGTCAGTGACTTGGAGCTTTTTTCTAACCTGAGGCGATGTACCTTTCTTCATTTCTGGATCATCTGCAGAACAAAACAGATAGGATGAGCCATTCATTCAACAGTTTACTATAAAGGTATATAAACGTAGGTACAGCATGTAAGATATGTGTAAGATCTAGAAAGGTAAACTCGATGGATAATTGAATTACTAATTCAAAATGTTTGTCAAATTCACCAGAATCTGATTCAATGGTTAATGCTCTTCGGCTTGACCAGTCATGACCAGACAGGCTGCTCCTGGATCGTCTGGCTCTCCTTCCTGAGCCCTGACATTTCAACAACTCCAGCTCTGAGTGCAACTCGTCATTCCTGTCCTGCAACTCCTGTATTTAGTGGGGAGGAGACACGGAGTCATTTACACAAGTAAAACTATTTTTTTCTGCATTTCCTGAAACAAAGATATTGTAATGCAAAGGTGAAACGTGCAATTTCTTTGCCACAAACATCAAATGGAACTGCAAAAATTACAAATATTTTATTTGTAAAATATTTTAAAATGAAAGTATTTCAACATTAAAAAAAATATAAGACATCTGCTTTAAGAGCTAAAAATGTGTAATAATTTTTATATAGAGAATGCAAAGTCGGCAACACCAAAGCTCCAAAAACTATCAAAAAAATGTATTGTTAAAAAACTAACTATACACTCTACCTAAAATTCACAAAGCGTATAAGGAAATCCCTCCTGGGAGACCCATAGTGGCAGCAATTGGGTCACTTACAGAAAACATTTCTGCTTTTGTCGACTTTCATCTACAACCTTTGGTTACGTCTTTACCTTCTTATATTAAAGGACACGATGGAATTTATCGAACTTATGAACAATGTGAACTTACCTGACTATCCTGTTTTTCTAGTGACCATGGATGTTGAATCGCTTTACACCAATGTTCCATTTCAGGGAGGGCTAGAAGCAATTGAATTCTTTCTCGATCAACGTCTTTGTCAGGTACCAAGCACTGCATGTTTGAGTGACCTGGCAAAATTGGTGCTTTCACATAATTATTTTTTGTTTGGGTCAGATTATTATTTGCAGATTTCAGGGGTTAGCATGGGTTCTAAGATGGCCCCAAGCTTTGCATCCTTATTTTGTGGTATGTTTGAACATCAGTTTGTGTTAAACCCTGGGGTTAATGATTTTTTGAGACACCTTGTTCTATGGAAACGATACATTGATGATGTCTTCTTAATATGGAGTGGTACTGAATCTGAGTTACTGGAGTTTCATAGTTTGGTAAACAATAAGTGCAGTGCGTTGAAATTTACGATTGAATTTCATCAAGAGAAAATGAATTTTTTAGATGTGCTTGTTCTTCGCACTGCATCGGGCATTGAAACTACTTTGTATCGCAAACCTACTGACCGTAATACTATCTTGCACGGACAATCTTACCATCCTGTGTCATTAAAGCGTTTGTTACCTATTTCACAATTTAGTCGTATTCGTCGTATCTGTAGCAGTGATGAAGATTTTCAACAACAATCACAAATCTTATCAGAGAGATTTAGAAAACGATCATATCGAGAAGAGTGGATTCAGTCTGCAGCAAGTCGTTTCAAATATGTCTCGCAACAGGAGAGTCTTGTTAAAAAACAAAAGAAATTTGACCGTCGGATGAATTGTTATATTCAATATTTGCCGGTTTCGAAGGACATTGATAATGTTTTATTGAAACATTGGCATATTGTAGAGAGTGATCCCAGTCTCAAGAAATGTTTTGATAAACCTCCTCGTTTAGTGTATAAGAAAACACCTAATCTTCGAAATATCTTGGTTAGATCTGATTTGAAACCTGCTCCTCATTTCTTGAACACAATACCATATGGGAATTACAGATGTGGTAATTGTCAACAGTGCAACTTCACATATAAGACGTTGACCTTTACACATCCTTATACGGCAAAAACTTTTAAAATTCGGGGCACTATCTCGTGTAAGACGGCTAATGTCATTTATTTGTTGCGTTGCCCTTGTGGCTTATGTTACGTTGGTAAGACCAGTAGACCTCTGAAAAATCGTATCTCTGAACATCGGTGTGCTATTAGACATCGCGATCCAAAAAGTCCAGTAGCTCAGCATTTTGCTAATTCGAGACACTCCGTTTCCACTCTTCAGTATATAGGAATAGAGGCAGTCAAGAGTCCGCGGCGCGGCGGTGATATGAATAAATTACTTTTACAACGTGAGGCCTTTTGGATTTTTACATTAGACACGTTGTCCCCTAGAGGATTAAATGAGGACTTTGATATCCGTCCATTTCTTTAATTGATTAAATATTTATTTATTCATACAGCTTCAATGTAGGTTTTGATGGTACTGGTTGAATTTATGTATGTAGGTATTATTTAATGTCATTTAATTGATATTGAGAATTGTATTTTGCATAGCTTTATCTGTTCTGTTTTTTTGTTTGTTTTTTTTTCTTTTCTTTTCTGTTATTGTTTTATTTATCTGTTTGGGTATTATTATGATAGTATTGTCAGGTCATGTGACCTTTGATCACCTGCATGGAGGTATAAAAAGCGGCATATCGGTGTTCATTTGTCTGATGAAGAGCCTGCGTGCTCGAAACGTTACACACTATGTGATAGTTTTTTAACAATAAATTTTTTGATAGTTTTTGAAGCTTTGGTGTTGCCGACTTTGCATTCTCTATATGCTTCTACTTGTTTTTTAGTCGAGCACCCATTTGAGATCGATGTGCGTGCTGTTGCTTGCTCTTTGTCTAATAATTTTTATATACAATTATAAAATATATATTTCAAAAAAAGGCAAGACACCCTTGGTTAATAGGGTGAAAAACAATTAACAAATCACAATCCTTTCCCAAGATAATTGATTATATTAAGAATTGCAAAAAAATTGTAATTCAGGTTTCCTGAAATGCCATGTTATGCAAAAGAGTCATTATATAATTAAATATTAACTAATTTGCATACATTTACACAACAGAAACCTGAACATTGGATTATGGCAGGTTCAAAATTCTTGTTTCAGTTTGTTGTCATATTCATCAGAATATAAATTGGAATAAAACTGTAAAGTTAGACATTTCTGACTCAGTGCTTAAAGTCTTTGCCTTTAAGTATGTATTGTAATTGAAATCTGCAGATGCAAACAGATAAAGTGCAATAAAACAAAACACTTAAGGGTATTTTAAATGTTTTCTCCTAAAAAAAATGCCAAATAGCCCAGGATTCTCAAAATTGACCAGTGCATGTAAAAACAATGGCTTAGACTGTAGTGTCTTAACTTGAATAAGGAGCATCATAAGCAAAGTCCCTACCTTGTTGCTAAAGTGTTCTGCATTAGCATTACTTACCATAGGTGGTTACTTGCTAACTGGCTCAAGTCAAAAGAGCTAAACTAAGGGCACAATTGTGCAACTCCTCAAAAAGTTGCACAATTAAAGCTGTCATTTAAAGCACCATGAATTACAGGATAGCTAGCATAATGGCCAAACAAGGACACTTAAATACAATGCACAATGACAGGGCTGACTTCACTATTCACTCCACATAAAATATCCACCAAACATACACAGGCACGCTCATACCCTGCACTGCTGCTCGTACTCCTTAAAGATCTCGGAGAAGTGCTCTTCTTGAGTCAGCAGTCCTGTGCCATTTGGATCAAGGCCACCATACTGTTCAGTAAAACAAACATAGATCAATTATCATTATTGTTCTTAGAGAGTGAACTTCATAAAGGATTTAATTTATTTAACAACATATAGACATCTCACTTTGTCCTGCAGCAGATGATCTAGATCCTTCTGTAGTTTAGAGATGGTGCTCTCAGCTTCGGACAGCTTCTCCTTCAGGACGCTGACTTCCTCCTCCAAACGACTGTTCTCCTGTAACACACAGCTAGCGTCATTTAACCTGACACCACACTGACATGCTCAAAGAAACATACACCTCTAACCATGACAGAACACCTCATGCTCTGTAGCTAAGAGCTGGATCATCATGAAACGCAAGTCAGTGTGATTGCAAGGGAATTAAAGGAGGCATGGTAAGGAAATTGTAATACAATACAAACATTCTATAGATACAGTTATGGTTTAATTAAACTATTGCCGACTTGAATATTCAATGGCAAAATACAAAATTGTGGGATGCATTTGTTATAGGTATATGACTCTTTGTAAACATTTTGTATTCTTGTTTTTAACAACTTTATGAAAAAAACGTTTAACAAATTTAAAGTTAATATTTAAATGTGTACAATAATTATTAATTTTATTGAAGCAATGTCATGTGTTTGTTCTTACTTTACAGTGAGTTTACCACAGGTAAGCCCCTTAACCATTAACCATGGTAAAATCAATGTAAAACATGGCCTCGAGTGGTGTATTGTTAAAAAAAATGTCTGGAAACAGCAATATAATATAAGCAACAGTTTATTAGTGTAAATGTAGGCTATTTATTATTGCCAGCAAACAAAAAAAACAATGTGGCACTTTAAAATACAATAATTTAAAACTAATGTAAAGCAGAGACAGAGGTTTTGGGTAGATCAGTTTTTTCAAATGCTTTTGTCTCTTATGCGCAATGCTAAAAAATACAGTAAGAATTGTGAAACATTATTACAAATAAAATAATTGTTTCCTAGGTTAATATATTTTAAAATGTCATTTATTTCTGTGATATTTGAATTTTCATTAGCCATCAATGTAATTTTTATTTTTTTTAAACTACTCAATGTTATCGATGTTGAAAACAGTTGCAGCTTAATATTTAATGGACACTGTGATATTTCTTCAGAATTCTCTGATCAATTAAATAAAAAAAACTTACCCCAATCTTTTAAACATTGTATTTTAAGTGCAAAGACCAAACAGGAGAATACTGATAATAATAATAATAATAAATAATAATAAAGTCAGTGGTTACCTTATCAGCAGTGAAAATATCCTCCTGAAGGCTAACGTCCTGAGACCTGAGCAGTTCTAGCTCCTCCTGGAGTCTCTTGTGCTCCTTCTCTACCTGCTCTAGAAGCACCTCACTTTCATACTCTGATTCGCTCCTCAGTGCCGTAAGCTTATCCCGGAACTCCTGCTCCAGACCCCTGCATCAAAGAAACAACATGGACAGTGACACTGCAGTGCACTTGCATGTGTCTTCATCAGATGTGATTATATGACTAGAGGAGAGCAGCCATACTTGATCTTCGACTCATTGAGAGACTCCATGGTCGCATGGCTATCATCCACCTCTCTGACCAGCTGTAGGTTGCGGCGGTCAGCCAGTTCCAGGTCTGCCTTGAGTTTGTCCCTTTCCTGACAGGACTGGTCTGCCACGACTCTATAGAGTTGGAACACAAAACCACCACCGCATGAGAATCTCATTCATTCTGATGCACATTTTGTCACAAGTAACACCTGTTAACCATGCAAAGACATTTATCAAACAAAGTAAAGCCACTGTGCAGTTGTTTAATGACTAAGACCTATACCACATAAAGAATACTGCTGGACACAGTAACATTACATGTCCTCCAGGTGGAGACAAAAAACAAACAGCACAGAAATGCAGGTGATGAGGCATTTTTCCCATGATTTTAAAAGATATAAAATTATAAAACTTATATTTTTTTAAGTTATAAAATATTAAAATAGTAATACATGATGTGATGTAGTTATTTTAATTAAAATGTTTAACTGAAAGCAGAAACCTAATAGTATTATGAAAAGGTAAAATTGTCCTGAAAATAATGTCACAATGCAACATGCATATCATCAGTCAAAAATGTGAAATTAGTAGGAATAGTAATATAGTATTATATTATATATGCGTTTGATACAATTCTGTAATGCTCACCAAGGTTACATTTATTTGTTTAAAAATACAGCAAAAAGTAATATTGTGAAATATTATTACAATTTTGAAATGTGTTTTCTATTGTAATATATTTTAAATTTTAAATTGAATAACTACTCCAGTCTTCAGTGCAACATGACACTTCAGAAATGATTCTAATATGTTGATCTGCTGCCCAATAAACATTTTTATTATTACCAATGTTGAATTTATTTTTTTCATATTATTGTTCTGGAGACTAGTAGACTGAAACCAACAAGTTATGGAAAATGTGACGATACTCTCTATGAAAGAGTAACAAAATGTCTTTACAGACTCCAAAGGAGCTAAGTTTCCTAAGGAGATATTGCCGCTGCTGACACCTCCTAAGAATCTCTTCTGTATTGGAGGAGAATTTCAGCAGATGGTCGAAGATAGTACCCAAATATTTATACTCCTCAACTAGCTCCACTGGCTTCCCGTGGATAAAGGAGGTGACTGCTGCAGCTAGATCCCTCTGCTTGTTGGAAAAGGTCACCATCATCTCTTTGGTTTTGCTTACATTCAGTTCCAGGTGTGAGCTGTCACACCACTCCACAAACTCCTGTAAAGCTGGTCTGTGGTTCTGAGAGGGACCCGACAACAGAGACAGAAGAACGGTGTCGACAGCGTATTTGACCAGATAACAGTTAGGCAGAGTGGATCTGCAATCGTCGGTGTACAGGATAAAAAGCAGGGGTGAAAGCACACAGCCCTGTGGGGAGCCAGTTGAGGTATAACGAACGTCAGAAAAAGTATTATTGACCAGAACACTCTGTGACCTTTTGGTCAAAAAGTCCAGTATCCACATAATAAGCTGGTCGTCCAGGTGAAAGCGAGAGGAGAGTTTAGTGGCCAAAATATGAGGCTGCAAAGAATTGAAGGCTGAAGAAAAGTCAGCAAACAGAAGTCTGACTGAAGTGTTGGGGTGCTCCAGATGTTTGTGAATACCATCTATGATAAATGTTTTTGCATCATCAACACCTCTTCCTGCACGATATGCGAACTGAAGTGGATCTATCAGGAAGTCCGTTGCTCTGATAATATGATGTTTTAGGATCCTCTCCATAGCTTTCATCACCAGAGAGGTAAGAGCCACAGGCCGTAGGTCATTCAGTGTTTTGGTCTTACTTTTCTTAGGGATGGGAATAACTGTGGAATTTTTCCACAGCTGAGGGACTGTGCTGCTGTCCATAGAGCTCTGGAACAGAATTCGAAACACGTCCCCTAGCTGCTGAGCGCAGTTTAAATCAATCAAAAGTGACTAATAATAATAATATTTATAATGCTACAAAACAGTAAATAAATAAATGGTTTCAAATAAATTTCAAATAAATGGTTTTAAAAAATATTGGAAGTCAAAAATGCAAAAAAAGGTGCGCACATGCCACAAACCCAAATAGGGCTCAGGTGCAGGACAAAAGTCAAACTAAAGCAAAAAACAAACAATGTCCGCACACTGATATAACTGCTCCATAAAATCAAAAATTTAACATATTAGAATTATTTCTGAAGGATCATGTGACACTGAAGACTGTAACAATGATGCTGAAATTTCAGCTTTGCATCACATGAATAAAATACATTTTAAAATGCTTTATATTAAAAGAAAACGGTTACTCTAAATTATAACACTTCACAATATTACTGGACATTTCGTGACAGGTTTTGTGAATAAATACAGATCTGATGTGAAAGAGACTCACTGTAAGTAGTTGATCTCATTCTTGTAGGAGACCAGAGCAGCCTGATGGATGCCATTCCCACTGACCAGCAACTCATTGTCCAGAGCCAGAGTGAGTTCAGCCAGACACAGACGCTCCTCCAGAGAGAAGTCCAGAGTCTGTATACAGGTTCAGAAGAAAGAAAAAACTATTCATGCAATCGTTCACAGAAAAAAAAAAGTCATTATTTCTGATCCACTTTATGCAAGCATTATTTAAACATTAAATACAGCAGATTATAGTTTTTCAGTGTTTGATTAATGCAAATAACATCCAATAATGTCTTGCCTGTAGAATACCCCTGCTGTTGTGGATGCCCTCCTCCGTCCAGAGGGCGATGACTTTGTCTGGGCTTGTGCATCCTGATCCATCATCCAGACGGGTCAGCAGCCTCTGACCCACCGTAGCCGACAGTAAAGAAGGGGAGGTGGAGCGCACCACTCGCTCCTCAAGGGCCTGAGAGAGCAGAGGGAACGACATAAGGAAAAAAAGACAAAAACGATCAGACAAAGTTCAATATCTAACTGCGAGGAAAACCGCTGAAAAACGGAGCTCTCACAGTCCCACCACACAATGCACAATGCTGTCCTTGACATGCCAGAGCTAGAGCCTCAATCATGAACAAAATTATTGCACTGACCACCAACAAACGTCCTTCTGGTGTCGTAACCCTTAAGCTGGCTTAGCCTCAATTTAGCTCCAGCGACCGCCAAATATTCACGCAACTCGGCATTTGTTATCAAACACTGAAGCTGTTTTTCTCTTTAAATGATGCTTAAGCTTTTAAATCCTAAATTTTATTAACCAGCAAATCAGAAAATGTGCCCAGCTTGAGTTCAGATGCTGTTTTAATTATTTTGTCTGGTTGTGCTTTCAGTAAAATCACCTCAGAAATGTCATCACTAAAGGAACCCAAACTGTCTTTGCCTTCCCATGTAAAAACATCACATGCAGGTATGATGCCCGTTGTGCAGTACATCTCCTCAGGATTGATTTCAAGCTTGGCCACTGCACAGGAATACATTAGTTGTGCTTCGCTAGGAACGAGAGAGCAAAAAGGAGGCTCCACCTTCCCAATTAAGTTAATTGGTTCCAGCCACTGCAGTCCTCAGTAACTTGGCTTGATGTTGGAGATCTGAAATGAATCCTGTTTGACAGTCAGGCAATCATTTAACTGTCTCTTGTGTCTGTCTGCTGTGAAATGTCATGAAAGCATTGGGAGAGGCTTTGGTTGTTTATTCTTTCAGCACTTTTCTCTTTTATAATCAGCAGGTGAGAGGAAAACTGGCAGATAAAGATTTCTCTAATACATCTGTCACATGAACCTGCCAGTCTGGCATGCATAAATAAAATTAAGCATTCCATGCAAAACAACATATGATCAAATGCAAATTACTGTGGCAAAAATATTTTTTCATCTGCACACCAGAAACCAATGTACATACATTAGTGTCTTTTTGTTTTTTTTTGGTCATATTTTCTACATATGTACACACTACTGGTTTGAAATAATTATGATTTTTTTTTTAAAGAAAACTTATGTTTACCAAAAGTGCATTTATTTAATCAAATATACAGTAATATTAATACAACTTAAAATAAATGTTTTCTATTTGAATATATATTTTAAAATGTAATTTATTTCTGTGATGTAAATCTGAATTTTCAGCATTATTACTCCAGTCTTCAGTGTCACATGATCCTCAAATGACAAGCTTTAGTACTCAAGAAAAATGTCTTATTATTAATGATGAAAACAATTGTGCTGCTTAATAATTTAGTGCACTGATAATTAGAACCATTATTAATAATTGAGCATCAAATCAGCATATTAGAATAATTTCTGAAGGATTATGGGACACAGAAGACTGGAGTAACGATGTTGATAATTCAGCTTTACATTCACAGGAATACATTACATTGATTTTTTCATAACATTTTATACTATAATATAAACAAATAGTAGAGTTATTTTAAATTGTAATAATATTTAACAATATTAGTGTTTTACTGTATTTTTGATCAAATAAATGCAGCCTCAGTGAACATAAGAGACTTCTTTTAAAACATAAAAAAACAACTTAATTATTTCAAAATTTTGACAGGTATGTATATATTTGTATATAATGCTTTGGCAATATTTTTTGTAAACAACAATGCCAATACTTTTGGCAAGTACAAGTAATTTCACATTTGAACTGAATTGTCAAAATAATAAATTAGCACAGTATATTATTTAAATACTACCAAGTGCAACATAAAACCTTTAACAAACAATTACATATAACTGCATCTTTCAAACATTCATTTCATTCGCAGAGAAAACCATGCAGTCACACTCTTGCACACTGGTGTCAGCTTTTTCAGCAGATTGTTTGGCAAAACTCGGTTTATTTTTGGCTACAATCTGCTTTCCACTGCAACAACACCATGACCTTGATCTGATCCTGACCTTTGAGATGGAGCGCTGTGGTTTGGGCCGGGCAGGGGTGGAGGTAGAGATGGGAGCAGCGTGATCGTGTTGTGTGAACAGCCCGCTCTGGAACTCACTCAGACTGACTCTCCCATCCTGATCCTTGTCTAGTTTCCTGAAGAGAGCGTCTAACTCCTTTGCATAAACAAAAAACATGGATAACAGTGTTTTGTGCACTGAATAGTGAAGGAAAGTAACTCTGTAAAGAGTAATTAGTAGCAAACAAGCAGCACAGAATGTCCTAACTTGGTTAATATGATTGCTAATCCTACTCCGTACAGAACGTTACATGACCGTACCTCAGACTGTAAGTCCTTGAGACCGATGTGGTCACAGACAAGTGACAGCTCCTCGCGGTTTAGTGATCCTCCGGCTCCGACCCCCAGCTCCTGCCATACTGCCCTCACCTGCCCGTCTGTCACTTCCTGCTGAGGGTCAGATGAGCGCTGAGGACTTCCTGTGCCATCTTGATTCCAGAGCTTCAACTGGCCTTGAATATATGTAAATCAGAAAGAATTAGAGCAATGTGCTGATTTTACATACAAACATGCTTAATTCATTTAAAAGTTAGTAATATCTGACGTACCTTGTGCCACAAAATAGTGGTGTGTAGACCCCTTGTTGCTTCCTGTGTCCTCATCTGATTTGAGACTCTGTAAAAAGTGCATTGACAGTGCTTAACTACTGACTGAATACTGCACAGTATATACTCTATACTGCCCACTATTTTTTAAAGAAATAAAAAGTTTCAAATAAGGAGGTCTATACTGGTTTCAAACAGTAGTAAGCTGCATTGTTGTCACATGACCTCACTGGCTTTGTCATGTGATCTCATCACAGTGTTTGTTTATTTCAGTGCGTGACATCTAGTTACATCATAAATGGTTATTTTACATATCCATTTTAATGTAAAAATGGCTTAATGTTTGACACATTTTGGCAAAATACTTATTGTGCAAAGTATACACACTATACACTGTCATGATTAAAGAAGCACAACAAGAGTTTAACACAATATCTTCAATTAAGGTTTTGATTCTTGACTGAAGTGAGTGAGCAGATGGAGACAGTGTAGCTGAACGAACCATATGGTTCAGTGATCACAAGGAACACAATACAATTATCATAAGGCATTCCATCCCAGCAGTCATTACTTCTGCAACGCTGGACAGGAACAACCAGCAGATACAAGCTCAAGAGTAATGCTGTTCATCACATCAGTAAAGAAACACTGCACCATGCTAAACAGCTTAAACCTTGCTCATATAAAGCCAGCTAAATCTCTCTGTAATGATGTAAAAGAGCTTACATAAGAAATGGTTTGGAGTGGGACCGGGTTATCCAACACTGAGAGTGCTTTAAAATCGACTGACACCATTAAGACAAATGCAGTAAAATGTAGTAAAAGTAATTATAAATGTGTGCAATCTGGATACTGTGCAATATACACTCAATACTGCCTACTATTGTTTAAGAGTGAAATATATTATGGGTTCCACGCACATGAATGACAGATATTTACAAATAGGAAACTCGGAATTTGAATCATAAACGAGTTGAAATATTAGAAAGGGCTTGTTGATTTGAAACCATGCAGAACCACTGATCTACAGTATAATATACAGTATATTAAATCTATATTTTATACATATATTTGTATATATATATATATATGTATGTGTGTATATGTATACAGTATACATATCCGTACTGCATAAATGGTAAGAGTATTAAGGTAGAATGTGTAAACTTACACCGAGAGTTGGGTACATGTACATGAATTGATTTGTGCTAGTGCCATCTAGTGGTAGATTACAGTTTGACTCAGGCAGTCCTTGACCTGTAAGATATCTGTGGTTTGATCGATGTAGGCTGATCAAATGCAAAACAGAACAGGATTCACTGATCGAGATGATACACAGTTCAGCCTCCAGCAACAAAAGAGTAAACCCAGCTGAATATGGGACAAGCCACAATCAATTACCATCAGCATTACATTTTACACAACATTACATAACTGTTCACAAACAGCTTTTCAGTTGGAAGGCAGAGAGCGGAATGTCTTGTATTATCTCTTTCTCTCTCTCTCTCTGAGTCAAATAGTGCAGATTTAGTCAGAGAAACAAGCCACTTCATTGATCTCCGCTGGGAAATTAAGTAAGGAACAATTGCACAACTTTGTACCTAAGGCATTGTTCAGGAAAGCATGGATCTATGGAGGTCTTTCAGGAAAGACAACTCTTAATTGGGGTGTACAAAAACTTCCAAGCAATCAAAAGACATGAGATACTTTTAAAAGACTTGATTACAATTCATCAAGAATGTTCCTCAGCTTCTGCCTGATGAAATGTGTTGTATTTTAGTCTATGCTGTACACAAAACTAAATAATTTATGTTGCATGACAAGGTTTGTGTGCAATATTTATCACAGCTGGTTGAATTATTTACATTAACAAGTAGTGCTGTTGCTCACATGAATGTTGTAAAAGACTATATGGACTGGAATCTGTGCTGAGGTCTGTGAATCTGCACAGATTCTGTTCATTCAGTCCAGCTTGCTTGCTCCTTTGACATACAGTCATGATAAAGCACTGTATTGATATTGATACAGCATTTCTGATTCAGCATTTAGGGGTAAATCTATGTGAAGTGCAGTTTGCAACCCATTTTACTACCATAATCCGATGTATTTCTGGAGAAATCTGGAATTTTATTTAAAAATATTATGAAAATATTGTGTATATATTTTCAAAAAGGACAGTTATTTCAAAGGTGAAACAAGATAATACATTTAGATAAAACGTGATGAAATCCTATTTGGAATAACATATATGAAATATATCAAACTCAATATGACCAGGAACATGCATTAAAAAAGTAAATGGTTCATTCTGATTGTATATTCTTTTGTCTAATTGTGGACAACCATGATATATTTTATATTTATACTACATATTTTATATATATGCATTTGACTGACACTTTTATCCAAAACAACTTACATTGCATTACATTTTTTTTTAACATTTTTTTCTTTTTAATTAAAGCATTTCCTGGGAATCGAACTCATGACTTTGGTGTTGCTAGAGACATTCTTTACTGTTTAAGAAAAAAAAAAGAAAAAGAAAAAAAGCATTTTCAATTACAATCATATATCATAAATAAATTAGCTCTGATTTTTATATTTTCAGTTTTCATTTAAATTTTACTTTAAATTTTAGTAATTTTGTTATGCGCTTGTCATTTTCATTCATTGTAGTTTTTCTACTGAGCTATAATTTATTTTTATTTCAGTTTTAGTTTTATTAACTTTATTACTTCAATTTAAATCGATTCATTTCAGTTAATTGCTATGGCAACATTTCTGTTTTTGATTTGTTTTTTTCATCCTGTATTTATATTTACAGTTTTAAATGTTTTACATTTAGTTTTATTTAACAATGAAAATGCTGATTAACAGTAAGGAGTACTGACCAAAAATACAGGGTATCTGCATGTCAGGGAATGATTTTTTTTAAAGATCTTCAATGCAAATTACTACAACACCAACTACTACTTCTACTATTTTAAGAAAAAAATCATTAAATATAAAATTTAAATAAATAAAACTTTTCAGCTTCAGCAAAGTTAAATGCCACATCAGTGTGATCAGTTTGAATGATGATTAGAAATGGTCAAAATAGAGAAATAATAAAATCATGATAATCTTTAGCATTTTTAGCTTTTTAAAAGTATTCAACAACAAGAGACAAGAGACAGCTTAAAGAACTGTCACAAAATAGATTCAGAGTATTACATCTAAGACATTTTACAGTCTTCAGTTTTGTAAAAAGTGTATTTAAGATGTTTAAAACTTCACGGACACCCTTGTGAAACCTTAAACCTTTTACATAATACTTGTACTGTGCATGTTGATCAGATTACTGCACGAGACACGATGAGTTGGATCTTCCTGCTACAGAGTAACACAGAATCGCTAGTGACAGCGCAAAGAGTCGATTTAGAGCATGTAATCTCACCCATTCATCAAAATAGCGTGCACTGGGTTACATAAAAGCTCTAAATATTTCAAACACTGTTATGAAAAGTGAGAGAGGAGATCGGGAGAAGAAAAGGAGAGCAGAACCGGAGAGACGTGTAGAGAGAGAAAGAGAACGAGGGAGGGCTCTGGTATGCAAGTATGCGTTTCTAAAATGAGAGACGCAGTTAGAGGAAGCGCCATGCCAAATTATAGCCAAACCCTTTCCTTGTTGTACTTCACATTATCAGGCCTTCTGACCACAGCTGATGCTTTGCACCCTGAGCTCCACCTAGACCAAGACCTCTAATCCTGGATGAACACATTCGACACATAAAACACACCATGATGAACACACAGGCACTAAAACACGCCAGACCTAACGGAGCCTGGCGGGCTGGTTCATAAACACCAAATGCTGGTCGCTGCCAACATAAACTGTTCTGATGGACCAGCATGCTTTCATTCTTGGCTAAAGCACTTGATTGTTTGAGTCCTCCACAGACTGTGACCTACTCTCTCAAGAAGTCTCAACCCAAACGGCACCATTATACACTGTTATGGAAAATGTAAATGTTACCACCATGATAATCTGAGTGTCTTTTTAGCATGCTGCTAGTCTCCTCTAACGTTGTGAAAAAGCAGTACACTTAAGCATAATTTTAAAAAGAGTACTTTTTACTTAATATACAATACACTATATAGAATATACTTAAGTGTGAACTGAATGTAATGTTTTCGGACACTTAATTGCATGTTATTTACAATTAAATGAAAATTCATTAGTTTAAATTTACTTGAAATGCAATTAGCTAAACTTTCGAGTGCATTTTGACCCACTTAAGTATATCTTTATATGTAATTTCATAATTGTTAATACTGTCTTTGAAATATGGTTAAAGTGTACTGTTGAATATACTTACAAGCAAAAATGGTAAAGTAAAATAAATTCTAATGTTCTTTCTATTGAAACTTGTACAGTATGTTATGTATTTGTAACAACACATTTGTAATGATGTTGCAATTTATTAAATTTAAAATGTATTAACTTTAAATGTAATATCAAATAACACACTACAGTTAAAATTAGAATTAAGCACTTCACATCTTTAGTATGTTAGTCAACACATCAAGATAAGTGTACTTCTATAAAAAACCATTAAAACAATTATTAAATATCTACTTAAAATTAAAACTTTAATTTGACATTATTACAAAGTGCACTTTTTAAAAGTATACTTAAGTGTGTTAGACAAAAGTAATGTAATTGTCTCTCTTTAAGTACACTTATGTGGCCTTTATTTAATTAATATCATATATCCTGCAAGCACAGATTTGAAAAAATCTACTGTTAAGATACTCTACAAGTGCATATTCATTATAATTAAGCACACTTCTTTTTCATAAGGGTAGACAGCTGCTTATTTAATCAACCCTTCAACTCCATCAAACAATTGCAACAGTAACAGGGACATGTGACGTGCATGAGCAAGAAAAACATTATCATCCTCTATTGTTTCTATTACCAAACCAAGATGGATCCAGAATAACTCTTTAAAAAGGAAACACATGAAATGAGGGATCCAGCAGCACAGGTTTGCATTTGCACTGGCTCTCTGGTCTGGCACTGCTATGAACAAGTAAAATGACTCCAGAAGAAAAAGTACAGACACAGCAGAAACAACAAACCCCTTTTATGAGAGCTCCTGCTCTTTGAGGGAAAAAAGAGAACGTGAAATGGGCCATTTTTTTTATCCTGAGCCAAAAGTAACACTAAAGTCTGGTGAAGGTGGGGGCTGCACTATGGGCCGGCACTTGCACATTCCACACCGCCACACTTCCTGTCTGAGGAAAGCAGGTCAGCCCAGATCCATTCACTAGAATCAAACTGATTCAGCTCTTCAATTGACTAACAATACGACACCTCAAGTACACTGCATTGTTAAGTGCTAATATTTGCATGCCTATTTGCATATAGTCCCAAGATGACACCCCTATTTTCACCTTCAATCTCCTTTGAGTGTTATGTTTTTAAATACATGCTCTTTCAATTATTAATAGAAATAAAAATAGACATAGAGTTAATATACGCTACCGTTTAAAAGTGTGGGGTCTGCAAGACTTTTTAAGTCTGTTATTGTCACCAAGGCTGCATTAATTTGATCAAAAATCCTGAAATATTATTGTAATTTAAAATATGTTTTCTATGTGAATATATTTTAAAATGTAATTTATTCTTGTGATGCAAAGCTGAATTTTCAGCATCATTACTCCAGTCTTTAGTGTCACGTGACCCTTCAGAAATCATTCAAATATGCTAATTTACTATTCAAGAAACATTTTTTATTATTATCAATGTTAAAAACAATAGAGCTGCTTAAACTTTTTGTGGAACTGTGGCACTTTTGCCAGGATTTTTGAGAGATGAGTTCAAAAGAACAGCATTTATTAGAAAAAAAAGGATTTTGTACCATTATAAATGTCAAAAATTAATTTTGTGATCAATTTAATGCACCCTGCTGAATAAAAGTATTAATTTCTTTAAAAAAAAATCTTTCTGACCCCAAACTTATTGGTACTGTAGATATCATGTATTTTACCTCAACGCTCTCCAGTGAGGTGGAGCGTCTGAGCTTGGCTCTCCTCACACCGTTTGCTTCTATTTTGTCAGTCCCAAACTTTGGTGAATCTTCTGGGTCCGCTGTCAGCTCTAAGTCAGTCTTGTCTGGCCGTGATCGTCGCCCGTACCGCTTGGTTCCTTTCACATATTTAGGCTTCACCTCCTCTGGGATTGCTAGAAGCACAGGAAATGATGCTTTAGAGCGACAGATCATTAAAGTATGTCAGAAGCAGACAAAATGAAGAAATAACAGTGGTTATAGCAATAGTAGGTGATCTCACATCATTTGTTTTATGTCATGACCTTTTTCATAAAATGAGAAATGTGTTTGAAAGGAAATGAAAACCTAAATGGAACATCTCCAAACCCAGGTTCAATGCTTGGACATCTGTTTTTCATCATAGCTTTCAGGTTTTCCACTTTTAAAGATAATTTCAAGCATTGAGCGTTGAGATTTCACAACATACACTAATGTACCAGTCTCCCTAATGCATCTATGAAAAAAGACAAATGTTATTCTGGCTTTGGTTTAAAAACGACCTGCAAAAAACATTTCAGCATCTGTATTACTTATTAGGGCTCTAGTGAACGGAGCCATAACAATCATTAGGCAGGTACTTCAAGGTATTATGAGCTATTATTTTGCATGACTTCATGAATAAGCAGGAATGCCTGCATTTTGTCTTGTTAATAATAATAATGTTATCTTAAACAATGTTTTTAATCCAAATAAACATAAATTTTCTTAAACATTTTTGCTTTTATCCAGTGGTTCTAATATAATTTTTAATGGAAGTATGAAGTGTGGTTTGATACTTAGAAATACTTTCTAGGGCCATATATCAATAATTGAAAAACTCTAATGACAAGCTGGAATTTGCATGCTTTTTTAATTGTTTACATAAATCACAATGCTCTAAAAACACACTACTCTTCAAAAGTTTGGGGTTCAAAATATTTTTTTAAAGAAATGAATACTTTAATTCAGTAATAATGCATTAAATTGGTCAAAAGTGGCAGTAAAGATTTTTACATTATTACAAAAGATTTCTATTTCAAATAAATGCTGTTCTTTTGTACTTTTTATTCATCAAAGCATCCTAAAAAAATGTATCACGGTTTCCACAAACAACTGTTTTCAACATGATAATAATAAGAAATGTTTCTTGAGCAGCAAATCAGCATATTATAATGATTTCTGAACGATCATGTGACACTGAAGTTTGGAGTAATGATGCTGAAAATTCAGCTTTGCATCACAGGAATAAATTACATTTTAATATGTATTAAATTAAATAGCCTACATTGTACTGATATTTCACTGTATTGCTGTTTTACTGTACTTTTGAGCAAATAAATGCAGCCTAGGAAAACAACAAAAACATTAAAAAATATTACAGACCCCAAACTTTTGAACAGTAGTGTAACTAACCATAAATATACCAGACTATTCATTAACAAATAATAATCATTTAGACAATAACACCCAGATGTGTTCAGCTCAGTTCTTCAGAGTACTCAAGTTAGATCAACTACACATCATGTACCATCTAAAAAACCTTGAGTCCACAAGGTCCAGACTGACTAGCAACAAAAAATCATGACGATAAACACAGGCCTGAAAACTCTGATAAGCCTGGAGGTATAAGGCCATTTTCTGGTCGAGTACCTGGTTCAAGATAGCTGCTCTCCTCCTCTGAAGTACTGAAGTCCAAAGACCTTGACAGCACAGCCACAAAGCCCTCTTTAAACTCCTCAAAATTTACCTGCAAAAGGACATTATCGTAACATCTATAATACAGCATTAGGATAAGACACACTGGGATGTTCGTGGGGAACAGCTTACTCTGGCATAATGTTGTGGTCCAAGCAGAGTGTCCAGCAGTAAGGGGAGATGGGCATCTAAGCTCAGCTTGTGGCATAAGGCAGTGAGCTCCTGTTTGTCGAGGTAACCGGTCCCGGTGGTGTCACAGCTGTCAAACTCAGCTTTCAACTGGGCCACATAGCGGTTCTGCTCCTCCTCATCCATCCCACCACATACTGCACAGCCAGCAAAGTCTGGGACATGAATGTAGAATTAGAAGTTATATATAAGGTTAGTGGTCAATTCGGCATTGATGTATGAGCACCAGACTCTATACCCTACATAGAGAGTAATTGATTGAACCAATACACATCTGACAATCTAATCACAATATATTTTTGCATAGTTTATGATGCATTTGCCAATTTAGCCACAAAGATATAAATTCTATACATGCACTACCACTCAAAAGTTTGGAGACAAGATTTTTTTCCAAGAAAAATGTTCAGCAAGGATACATTAAATTTAACAAATGTGACAGATATTATAATGTTACAAAATATTTCTATTTTAAATAAATGCTGTTCTTTTAAAAAAAAAGTATCATTCTACAAAGATATTAAGCAGCAAAACTGTTTTCAACATTGATTATAATGAGAAATGTTTCTTGCGCAGGAAAGCAGCATATTAGACTGATTTCTGAAGGATCATGTGACTAAAGACTGGAGTAATGATGCTGAAAATTCAGCTTTACCATCACTGGAATAAATTAAATTATAAAATATATTAAAAACAGTTCTTCTACACTGTAATAATATTTCACAATATTACATCTTACTGTACTTTTGATCAAATAAATTAATTCTTGGTGAGCGTAACAAATTTCTTTCAAAAACATTTTAAAAACACTTTTGAATAGTAGTGTAAATATTTAAACACTATACAGTAATATACAGTAATCAAATTGTATGCCACTTTTTGTATGCCATTTACTACTACTTTACTACACATCTTTGTATACTCTAGTTACACCATTTTACTGTTTCTTCTGTTATCCTGCTGGTTTTATTGTTTTGAGGAGTCTTTGTTTTTGCAAAGAATACCATTGTATTGGTACAACCAGCACCAGTGTTTTAGTGTTTTGAGCCAATAAGAGCCTGAGCTTATTTATCAGTAGTCTCAAGTGACTTCTGATAACGGTAAAGAACAAAACAAACTTAAAATATCTCATACTTAAAGAAAGTTACTTAAAAATCAATCAATCCACCGAGGAACTGACTGAATGGTCACGACTTCAGATCAAAATGGGTCTTTGAACGTTTTAATGAATTCCATGTACCATTTTCACACACATAATGCTGCGTTGTTAAATCTTACATCAGTTATTTAACAATAACAGACAAAAAGAGAAATGCATTTGTGAATTAACCCTATAAAACTGATTTTATTAAGCCTGCAGGTATCCCACAATGCAGCACGCGGATTTGGTATATATTCACCATGGGAACGAGGACAAGACTAAAGTAAAACAAAAGAAAAAATATTTCGACTGTGGTACTTTCCATTGTAAACATTCACCTTCAAAGTCCCCGTGACTCGTTATAGATGCTCAGGCGATCAACCGAAGAAGAAACGCGTTAACGTGACAACAGCGAGAATTAAACCATCTTACCGTTGTAAACTCACACCGACTCCGTTCCCGTAAAGTCACTTTATGTCCAGCATTAGTTGAGTTTCCTAAAACATATGGTCATAAAGTGAACGACCCAAGACGGAAAGATGTTCTTCCCTTTAAAACGGACATAAGTAACAGATTCTAGAGAAGCGTCCAGGCTAGAGGGACAGCCGCGCGCTCATCCGCCTGTGGTGCAGCGGCGGGGAGGTACCAAGCGTTCCTGCTCATTCAGAGATGCTCCATTCTGCAGCCCCTGCTGGTCAGGCGGTGGACTCATACTGAACCCCCAGAGACTAACACTGGCATTGCATTGCATTACTTTGTTGCATTATATTGTGCCTAAAATAAACATAACGGTGTTGGTGGAGCAATGTATTTTTCTGCTTTGCTTTTAAAAGTTGCTTTATGAGGGCAGATTAAAGAATCAGATGCACTTTTACATAAGAAGAAGAAACATTTGTTTACATAGTCTCTCTTATCTTCACAGCTCATTTAATTCTCAGACTGTGAGAGTCCACGCCATAGAGTAGACTTTATAAAAACTGTCCACGCACACAGGGCTTTTTATTATAGCGCCACCCATCGGTAGACACATGCAATGTTTTGAAGACGGCTTATTTTTGAATACAGGCTCGGCTTTTCAAATGCATGATTTTTTTATTTAAAAATAAACTGCTTAAATTAAAGCAAAGCACACGCTCTTCCAAGCAGCCTATGTGTGCAGCACAAAAGGGATGTTAATGACAGCCTCAGTCACCATTCACTTTCATTATATAGACAAAAATGCACTATAGTGAATTTAAACCTTTTGAAAAGAGTTCGGTTAATTTTTATGCATTTAGCAGCGTCGGATTTAAGCCCTTTTTTGTTGTTGTAGTTTTTTTTTTGCTTCCTCAAAGTTTTTCTGCACTGCCTTTTTACGGTCCATTATCTAGCTGAAAATTAGCTCCTGTTGCACTCTCTCTGATGAGGTGCTTGTGTTTGACTGAAGGGTTCGGTGGCCCAAATCCGCTGCGTCTCGGGCCCATCTCGGGACTAGCATCCCAACCCCACCCCTAATCCTAACCCCTCCCCCACACCTACTCCTAAACCTACCAATACTAGAGGGTGCATAATCTGGCAGGGTGCAGAACTCGGCACAACACCCGCAGCTACCTCTACAGATGCACAAATCACTTTTACTCCATATGTCACACAGATATGTGGTGCAAAATGGAGAGTGCGCGAAACTTGTCATTTGCAAGTGAAAAACAGCGCTGTTGCCGTTATGTAGGCTACTTGTGTTTGTGCTACAACCCCAAATCAGAAAAAGTTGGGACAGTATGGAAAACGCAAATAAAAAAAGAAAGTAGTGATTTCTAAATTCACTTTGACTTGTATTTCATTGCAGACAATATGAACACAAAATATTTCATGTTTTGTCTGGTCAACTTCATGTCATTTGTAAATATACATCCTTTCCTGTCATTCAGACCTGCAACACATTCCAAAAAAGTTGGTACAGGAGCAATTTAGGGCTAGTAATGAGGTAAATTGGTTAAATAATGATGTGATTTGAAACAGTTGATGTCAGCAGGTGATTGTAATTATGATTTGGTACAAAAGCAGCATCCAAGAAAGGTCTAGTCCTTTAGGAGCAAAGATGGGCCGAGGATCGCCAGTTTGCCAACAAATACGTGAGAAAATTATTGAAATGTTTAAAAACAATGTTCCTCAAAGAAAGATAGGAAGAGATTTGGATATTTCACCTTCAACAGTGCATAACATAATTAAAAGATTGAAGGAATCTGGAGGAATTTCAGTGCGTAAAGGACAAGGGCGCAAGCCTAAGCTGAACAACCGTGATCTCCGATCCCTCAGGCGGCACTGCATCAAGAATCGTCATTCATCTATAAGTGATATCACCACATGGGCTCAGGACTACTTTGGCAAACCTTTGTCAAGTACCACCATACGTAGTTACATCCACAAATGCCAGTTAAAACTGTACTGTGCCAAAAGGAAGCCCTATGTTAACAGTGTCCAGAAGCACCGTCGACTTCTCTGGGCTCGGAGGCATCTGGGATGGACCATCACACAGTGGAAACGTGTACTGAGGTCAGATGAATCAGTATTTCAGGTATTATTTGGGAGGAATGGATGCCGTGTGCTCCGGACCAAAGAAGAAAAGGATCATCCAGACTGTTACCAGCAACAAGTCCAAAAGCCAGGGTCTGTCATGGTATGGGGTTGTGTCAGTGCCCTTGGCAAAGGTAACTTGCACTTCTGTGATGGCACCATTAATGCTGAAAAGTACATAGAGATTTTGGAGCACAATATGCTGCCTTCAAGAAGACATCTTTTCCAGGGACGTCCATGCATATTTCAACAAGACAATGCAAAACCACATTCTGCACACATTACAAAGTCCTGGCTGCGGAGGAAGAGGGTACGGGTACTTGACTGGCCTGCCTGCAGTCCCGACCTGTCTCCAATAGAGAATGTGTGGCGCATTTTGAAGCGCAAAATGCGACAACGAAGACCCCGTACTGTTGCCCACCTTAAGACTTGTTTGCAGGAAGAATGGGACAAAATTACACCTGAAACACTTCATCACTTGGTGTCTTCAGTCCCTAAACGTCTTTTAAGTGTTGTGAAAAGGAATGGCAACATTACAAAGTGGTAAATGCTTTACTGTCCCAACTTTTTTTGGAATGTGTTGCAGGTCTGAATGACAGGAAAGGATGTATATTTGCAAATGACATGAAGTTGACCAGACAAAACATGAAATATTTTGTGTTCATGTTGTCTGCAATGAAATACAAGTCAAAGTAAATTTAGAAATCACTACTTTCTTTTTTTATTTGCGTTTTCCATACTGTCCCAACTTTTTCTGATTTGGGGTTGTAGATAAAGCATCCAAGAAACAAAATATACATGTAAGAAAACATTCAACAAGTGTGCAAATCTCATTGCAAGAATTCAAGTACTGATTTGCGGATGTACAGAATTCGTCCGCGAGTTCACATTTTTGATGCAGGTGTGTGAATGTGTTTTGCATCATATTCACTGCAGCAATAGTAGCAAAACATGTGAGCGTACGAGTTTCTTGATTTGTGATCCGCAGAATAGGATTTGTGTATCTGCAATGAAGGATCCGAGAAGGTGTAACTGTTGTGTTGTGTTGTGTTTGTGGGAAAGAGAAAAAAATCTACAAGTTTGCAACTTTTGTCTGTGGCTTCAAATTTACTGATACACGTGTCCTGAAAAGTTTAGCTCCAACTCTAATCAAACACACCTGTCTTTAATTTTCACGCGATCCTGAAGACCTTAATTAGTTGCTTCAGGTGTGTTTGTTTAGAGTTGGAGCTAAACTTTTCAGGACAGTCGACCACCAGGAACAGGGTTGGGCATCCCTGGCCTCCTCTACAACTACAAATTCCGACTGCAGTCACGCAATCTACGCCGAACATTTTGTTGCGCGTCTACATGGCGTTGCGTGGTAGTGACAGCCATGAAGCTTCGAAACCTTTGCACATCTTTTTTGTTTTTAAGAGTGGGTCGGATCGCTTATCAAACTGAAACCACAGTCAATTAATCGATAATAATAGGCTGATTAAACACTTTATAGGCACTTCTTGTTTAATGGTATTTATAGACATATTTAAAAAAAATCATAAAAATATAAAATCAAATTGTTTTCTGCAAACTCCACCAGATTCTTGTTCTGCATCTCCCCAAGTACCACTGTGGTGATTTTCCATGTTGTTTTACTGTATCATTTTTTTAATAATTGCATACCAAATTCATGACAAATGCTATTTGCATTGCTGTATAGACATTTTAAAAATTAATATAAAAATTAAATCAAATTGTTTTCTGCAAACTCCCCAAGTACTACTGTGATGATTTTTATGTTGTTTTACTGTATATTTTTTTTTAATAATTGCATACCAAAGTCAAGATAAATGCTATTTACTACCTCACCGTATCACATATTTTAAAAATTCATAAAAATTAAATCAAATTGTTTTCTGCAAGCTCCACCAGATTCTTGTTCTACATTGGTACTTGAGGAGAAGCAGAACAATAATCTGTTGGAGATTTCAGAAACCAATTTGATTTTATATTTTTATGAATTTTTAAAATGTGATACAGTGAGGTAGTAAATGCCATTTATCTTGACTTTGGTATGCAATTATTAAAAAATTATACAGTAAAACAACATGAAAATCACCACAGTGGTACTTGGGAGATGCAGAACAAGAATCTGTTGGAGTTTGTAGAAAACAATTTTATTTAATTTTTTATGAATTCTTAAAAAATGTCTATACAGCAATGCAAATAGCATTTGTCATGACTTTGGTATGCAATTATTAAAAAATTATACAGTAAAACAACATGATATTTTTATGATTTTTTAAAATATGTCTATATATAAATACATTAAACAAGAAGAGCCTATAAAGTGTTTTTTAATCAGCCTATTATTATCGATTAATTGACTGTGGTTTCAGTTTGATAAGCGATCCTACCCTATCCTACTTAAAAACAAAAAAGATGTGCAAAGGTTTCGAAGCTTCATGGCTATCACTACCACGCAACTCCATGTAGACGCGCAACGTAATGTTCAGCGTAGATTGCGTGACAGCGCTCCTCCGAAGCGCAGATGGCGTGACTGCAGTGTTTCACTTGTCACGGACGCTCAGTTGTTTTGCACCAAAAATACCTTCATAGTATGGGTGCTATTTATGACTACTTTTGTGCTCCATGGTCACAAATGTACTATCATTTACTATCAATATTATGTCTAAATAATATTTGTCTAAATACAATTTTAATAATTATTTGGAATTCATTCTTGGAACAAGAATAAAACGTGTTTTCAAAAATCCGAACTAGCCAATTCATTCATTATTTTTTTATATAATTCTTTCCTTTTGCAAATGACATCCAGATTCAGGCAAAAGGGCACAGCGTTGGCTCTTTTAGTGAGCTGGTGCTTTCTCGAAACTCTGGCCAGTGATAACATTTGATTTATTTATCTGTATTGAAATATAGACAATATCAGATTTTAATAATAATAATAATGTAGTAATATAATTCGTAGTAAAAAGATGAATCAGTTAAAGAAAACTCTGTGTTTATCATCGTGACTCAGCTGGACTTCTGACCTTTCACTGTTATATGAAGTGTTTCCATGAATCATCTGTGAATATAGGTGACAATGATAATTGCAGTTTGACAGCATTTGGGTTAAAATTTGTGTTTTATTTATTTATTAATTAATATGACCTGCTATCTGACTCAACCTGTTTGCGTGCAGCAGTCAATGGTGTGTAAGAGGAAAAGAAAAGTAGTGATTTCTTCTCTCACGCAACAAAACAGACACGCGCACTCGAGCGCTAACCATTGGCTATGATGCAATGCAGTCAGAAAAGACCCGCCCACCACCATACTGCGCGTGCTACCATTGGATATAAGACAGCAGAAAGAGCTGAAGACATATCCGTGTGGAAGAACAGTATACGGAGCCTTACATAATCACAAGCCTCCACACATTAGTTGGTAAGTATACAAAGAACTTTTACGCTGCATGCAAAAGATTATGAGCTTTCTGTTCTAATATAGCGCTATGTGTTAGTTGCAGGCAAATATATGAATATTCCAATTTATGAGTACATTGATGTAGGCCACTTTGTTTATGTTGAAAACATTTCTCGTTAGTGTTTACTCATTGTAATCTCAGCATGCATTTTTACAAAGCATTTTGGTTGAGTAATTGTTTTAAAATAAATACATTTCTATACAAGACAAAGGAACATTTCCCTATCTTCCAAAAACAGGTACAATCGTCTTTTTGGACAAACATAGTTAAAATACTTTGAAATATTAAATTGGGAATTTCTTTATGTATATGTATGCATATGTGTGGAAATATATTTGTGTATGCTCAAAAGTTTTACTGACAGAAGTAAAAAAAATTGACACCTTTAAAGGATGCATTCAATTGATCAAAAGTGGCAGTAGCAACATTTATAATGTAGGGCCCTATGAAATCTGTTTTATTTTTTTCTAAATTCTGTTTTTTCTGTTTAAATTTTTCTGGATTCCGTTTTTTTTCCGTTGTATTTTTTCTGGACTCATTTTTAATGGTCAAATTAAATTTTATTAATCAAAAAGCATGTCTAATTAATTAAAATCATGAAAATTATACAATTTAACATTAATTTATTAAAAGTGTAACAAAAATGACATGTTTAGGGCCGGATGAAATGTTTTATTTTTTTCTCTCCTTATGTTTTGTTGTTACCAAATTCTGTGTTTTAGCATGTCTAATTATTTGAATGCATACAAACAATTTTTATTTATTTTTACAGTAGCCTTATGAAATGTTTTTCCCCCCCCTCAGAAATTCTGTGTTGTGTTTTTAAATATTACTGGTTATCAGATGAAGGCATAAAACCTTGATTTAATTTATATTTTAATTAGTGAAAGTTAAACATTAAAATTTTTGGCAAATAAAGGGGATTTACTATTAAAATTAAAAAATTTTGTGATTATTTCTTAAAAAAAATACGTTTTATTATTTTTCAAACAGTAGTAGTATTACGTAGCCTACATTCTAATAAATAATAATAATATAGCCTATTTCTGGCACAATGTCTTTAATAAGTTAAACAGAACTTTTTTGATGGGTTGCAATGAATACCTTTAAAGTTCTGTGTGTATATTGATATGATGCTATTTTTACTCGAATGAAATGGTAAAATGCTTGTGAAGTGACTCTCAGATCAATTTTGGAGATATTGTTCATGTATTTATGTCCTCATTGAGACGGCAGACGCTGAAATCACCGCGAGCACCACCTTAGTAAACAAAACCGCGAGTCTGCTCCATTCACACAGAGACACGCAGAACATGCAGGATTCATATTTAAATTGACTTTTGCGGCTTAATATTTACAGATACTAGTCCATATCGCGATTTGATTTAAGTGTAATGACCTACTTTTGTTTAATTCATCCAAACTTTGACAAATTCCGTGACATTCCGCGTTAAACTGTAAATTCCGTTTTTATGACTGGATTCCGCGATTCCGTCTGTGTTTTCTGCATCGTGGAAATCATAGGGCCCTAATAATGTTACTATTTAAAATAGAAGTTTCTCTTTCTAGCTTTCACCCTGAAAAAAATCTTGGTTGCCGTAAAAATATTAGGCGGCACAACTGTTTTGATATCGAAAGGATTATTGTAATGGCTGTTGAAAATTTAGCTTTGCCATTACAGGAATAAAATACTTTCAAAATATATTACAATAGAAAATGGTGGTTTAAAATTGTAATATTATATCCACAGTATAACTTTTTACTTTATTTTTTATCAAATAAATGCAGCCTTAGTGAGTACAAGACACAAATGATTATTTTAGCAGAATCAAACTAAATTTTGAATTTAGTTTAAGACATTTTAATTGTTTCCCCCCTCTCTCTCTGCAGTAGTGAAGCATTATGGGTGGTCAGGTGTCCATTGACGAGAATGTCCATGTGGTGATTGTTGGCGGTGGTTTTGGTGGCATTGCAGCTGCTCAACACCTTAAACATCATGGAGTGCCCTTCATGCTTATTGACGTCCTGGATGCGTTTCATCACAACGTTGCAGCACTGCGTGCCTCAGTTCAAGCTGGTATGCTAATAACAAGATGCCTAATGTAATAAAACAAACAGTCAGAATAATACAACAACAGTTTTTTGTATGTTCATCTAGGTTTTGCGAAACAGACATTCATACCATACAAAGAGACATTTGGACTGAATTTCCTCCAAGGCCATGTCATAAAGATAGACACAGAAACACAGACTGTTGTGCTTGACAATGGAAAGGTAAGAGATATTGTAATGTTACAGCAGAAGAAAACAAAATATGAGCATATGTGAGCGTTAATAAGTGCTAATATTAATCTACAGCAAGTACGTTATTCACACCTCATTCTGTGCACTGGAACAAGCGGACAGTTCCCAGGCAAACACAATTCTGTGGACACCTACCATTCAGCCATTCAGAAGTATGAGGACTTTGTCAAAGTGGTGAGTTGTTATTAGTCATTGAAATTTTGAACTGCTACATAACCACAGTGTGATATGATCTTAACTGACAACACTTAAAAAGCTAGAATTATTTACATGTTCATCCAACGTTTCAGATCCAGGAAGCAAACACGGTTGTAGTTGTTGGTGGTGGAACCACCGGTGTTGAAATGGCTGCTGAGATCAGGACTGAATTTACTGACAAGAAGGTAAAGCTCTGCATTCACACTCAAATAGACATGCTTACTCTAAATTGTGGGCTTAAATGTGTTTTGTCTCACACAAATTTCATCTAGGTGATTCTGATCCACCCGCGTGAGGAGGTGGCTGATCCTGATCTATTGCCTTCTGTCAAAGAACAAGCCAAACAGGTGCTGCTGGAAAAGGGGGTGGAGCTTTTGCTAGGTAATGATCTTGTGTGTCGGGGGTTGCTTAGCATCTGCATTATATTCCTGATGCCTGATCTGGGGCATCAAATATCTAGGGAATTATAATGAGAAATACGAGATACATTGTTGCTGATACAGATATTGATATGATTTTAACTTGATGGAAAACATATTGTCTCATACTGGCAATTGCTGCATTTTAAAACATATGCAGCAAAAACATTAGCTAAAATTATTATTTGGAGTTGCTAATTGCACTCCAATATAAATAATACTATTAGTGCAACTGGTTGCAGCTTTTAAGAATGACTGTCGAAAACTTCAGTATTTATATTAATGTAATATCAATACAATTATTATTATTTTTTTTACATTTTAATGGATATTTGTCTTAAAGAAAGCTTTAATATAATATACAGCTAACAGCTGAAATCAATATTTCATGTCCATGTATTGATTGCTTTCATTAGTAGCCATGTAAAATGGCTGGGTGTGGGGCTGAGGGGACTTTTATCACCCTACAAGTGTTTATATTGCAGTGACTGACTGTGTATTATTCCTTATGTTGTCTATATGGGGAAATGGCCTTTCAGGAAAAGGAAATGGAAAATGTTACAAGCTGGATTAGACTATGCAAGATATAAAAGCATGCACTACGCTTCAGACCACATATAGCATTAATTGTGCATGATTTCTTACTTCCCCTATGTTCCTGAATGCAGGGCAGAAAGTGACAAACCTCGATGAGCTGGAATTGAATGTGTGTCGGAAAGGCATGGTGGTCAAGACCAATAAAAATGAGCAGGTCACTGCTGATCTAATCATCTGCTGCACAGGAAATAAAATCAACTCTGAAGCATATAGGTCCAGTCTGAGTAAGTGCTTTTTGTATGTATAGCTTTTGTGATTACTGAGATGATATCTAATCCTAGTACTATTTGGTTCCATCTCCAAAGGGAATTTTTGCTTTGATACCATCTGTTTGTGTGACTTAACTGAATTACATCTCAAAGAAATGAACAGTCACACAATGAAAGAACTTCATTAGTTTTGCGACAAAACATAATTATTTATGTCATGAATAATGACTAATTATTCTGATATATCCCCTTTATAAAAATTCTTAATAAAGAATTTCTAGGAGAAAAAAAGTGTTCATTCTCCATAGTCCATAAAATGTTATTTTATTAAACAAAATATGTGCAAATAAAATAATTTCTATAGGCGGCTTTTCAAACACTGATTATTAATCTATGTGCATGTTTTTGGATTACACCGTATTTTGTGTGCATGATAACATATTTATGGCTAATTCATACAGAATGATCATGCATTATTAAAAACTACGCTTCCATTTAATTGTAATTTATTACATGAGTATGGATTCTGCATTCTCACAACTTTCTTAATGGCACAGAACCCTGGTACTTATGCAGATGCAAAGCGTAGAGAATGATATTTGTATGATATTTTATATCACACAATTATTGACTTGTTGTAGTGCCCTTATATAACCTCATTTAACTGGTTGATTCTTCACCCACACTCTCTTTCGTTCTCTCTCTCTCTCTCTCTCTCTGTATAGATATACAATTTATTTATATATTTATATAAATATATATTTTATATTTCAGCTGCATCTATGGCAGAGAGTGGTGCTCTGAAGGTAAACCAGCACCTGCAAGTAGAAGGCTTTGACAATGTGTATGCTGTGGGTGACTGTGCCAATCTCGATGAACCCAAGTTGGCGTATCATGCTGGACTTCATGCTGCGGTTGCTGCCACCAATATCATAAACAGTCTGACAGGAAAATGTTTAACCTCCTATCGCACAGGTAACAACCATCATCCAGTGATTTAGCTTCAGCTGTTCTTTGTGAGCTCTTTTTTTAAGTTATACAATACAATTCAGACAGCTTTCTTGATGAGTTTTATACCACTTTATTTCCATTGATAAATGTCGTTTTTCCAATCAGGAAATGTGACTATGCTGATTGCTATGGGCAAGGATGCTGGAGTAGGCCAGTTTAATGGCCATAAACTACCTCGATTTCTGGTCACCAAGGGAAAGAGCCAAAGCTTGCTGCTGTGGAAGAGCTGGAGGGAAATGGGCCAAAAAGCCCCAAATTAACACAAGGTTAACAAAAAATGTTTATATTATACTCAAAATGTCTGATCTGTAACACAGTTCCATTTTACTTGATCACTTTTTTATCGAAATTATTTTTTACATTAATCACGGTCTTATAATTATATTAAATTAAACCAGACCAGCAGAAGGATGCTTTATATTGTACAAATAACCAACATTATATATACTTGTATATAACATTTTGTAATCGTTTATAGAACAATCAAAAGTACCATTTTATATATTTATACATGTTTGCTCTTGTTAATCTTCATTGATAGTAGTTTGTTCTCATATCTTCCTGCATTGACCACGTGATGAACTGCTTGTGTTCCTCCACTAGAGGGCGGTCATACAATATATAAATTAAATCCCTGTTGCCTGGTCAACAAAACAAGATGCTGAGTCACTGAATAGATATTGTTTTTTTGTGAAATGCATAAAATTCTAAACCCAGCCAATCAGAACAGCTTTATTCCTTCTTAAATGTAAATATTGGTGTACTGGGTTACTGCACTGCAAAGAGAACTGGAGTCAGTCACAAAGAGCTGGAAATCCCTGCACTGGCATTTGGTGTTTATGAAACTCTTGATATATTGTCCTGAAATCAAGGTATTGTGTTATTTATATCAGGTTACACATATTTGCTCGTTGGCCTTGGATACAAGTGGTCTTTAAATGGCAATACTGCCATAAATTCCTACTCTTGAGAACCTCACAAGCCACGACCCACTGTTTGAGTTGAGTCTGGGTCACACAGGCACTGATTCAATTCAGAGGGTGCTTTAATTTGGCTCTAGCTTTGTGGTATTCAGCCAATATCCTGTGGGATGTTGCTCTACTCCAATATGAATATCAGCTAGCATATTTTGTTCATGTTTGTTAATGCAGTTTTTCCATGTTTGTTAATGCAGTTTTTCCATGTTTGTCATTTGTTGTCCTTATTGTTAAGGATAATCATTGCCATGCAGTTTTATATTGTTTTAACATGCAAAAACTCATGTTATCATTTACTGACCCTCGTGTCAATCCAAACCCACAAGACTTTTGTTCATCTTCCAAACATAAATAAAAATGCTTTTGAAGACACTTGGGAGATTTCTGTCCTCCACTGAAAGTCCATTCCACCAAAACATCATAAAGTAAAAGTAATCTATATGAACTGAGCAGTTTAACTCAAATCTTCAAAATTAAGACTAAAACCATTTTGCATAAAAAAAATAATACTGTGCTAATACAGAAGTACTACTGGTTATTTGTTTTGATGAGTTGTGACATCATTTTTTTTTTTATTAGTGAGTTATGACATCATTCAATTTATAGAGGCATCATCAAAATATCTGCACTAAGCTATACTGTATAAATGAATCATTGCTGAGTTTTAAGACTTATTAAAAAGAGGCAGCAGAATGTTTCATTCCTAATAAGTATGCACTTAAATGCAGGCCTGGCGCCTCAATCCCCCTGATGATTATTTTTTTTGGTTGATATGCAATTCTGCACTCATGTGACTCAGCAAAACATGAGAAATCTAGGATTAAAAATGCATTAAATGTAAAAATGAGATGCAAGAGAGCTTCAAAATACATTCAAAATATCATCAGCAAACAGCATAATGTCTCGTCTCTTCTTCATCCTAGCATGTATCCCACACCATGTCTCATCTCTGCTCAGTCAAAAAGCAATGAATGATATAAGCAGACAGACAATTGAATTCTTTCACTGTGAAGGGAGACAGATATAAAGGCATTAATCGATGCTCATCAAATAAATCTTAATAAATCTCGCAGAGTCAAACAGTCCACTGTGTTCCTTGTGGCTTTGTTTTTATTTTCAATAGGAATAGTTCACCCAAAAATTTAAATTACCTGGAAAGTTTATCCAAGATGTAGATGAGTTTGTTCATCCATGGGAAACAATTTTCAGAAATGTATCATTACATCACTTGCTCACTAATGGATCATCTGCAGTGAATGGTGCTGTCAGAATGAGAGACCAAACAGCTGATTAAAACATCACAATAATCCACACCACTCCAGTCCATCAATTAACATCTAGTGACGCAAAAAGCTGTGTGTTTATAATAAACAAATCCATCATAAAGACGTTTTTAACTTCAAATCGTTAGTTCTCTATCCTTAATATTGCTTTATCCAGTTAAAAAAGTTATTGTTACGGAGTGACCGAAACGAGAGGTGTGCGGATCCATTTGCAAAGCTTTATTATTAAACATGGTCAACACAGGCAAGGGTCAGACAAATGGAAAACAGGTATATAGAGGGCAAGACAGAAGAGTAATCAAGCAAACAGGCGTGGGTCGATCGATGGCGAACGTAATCCAAAGGAAGAGGCACGTGAATAATCCACAGACAAGCGATAATCCAGGCGCGGTACAAAAAGAGTCCAAATGACAAAACGAGAGAGAAATCCAGGACAGGCAGGCAATCAGTAAACAGACAATCAGGCAAAACTAGACGTAACTAGACTGGACTAGAGCAAGGAACTAGGAACTAGACAAATCTCTGACAATAACCTGGCTCCGTAAAGTGCTATCACTAGGAGAGCAATAAAATTGTCTGCGTAGACAATACTCAGCGATTTGAGAAGGATCTGAGTGGGTGTTATATAGTGTGTGTAATTGACTACAGGTGAGCGTGTGATTAGTGAAATGGCATGTGGGAACTGTAGTCCAAGGTAACGTGAAACAGTCTGTAGTGTGAGAGTCAATATATTGGAATGCGACCTCTGGTGGCAATCGGACGGAACAGGAACAGACAGAGCATTCACAGCCCCAAGGACCAAGGCAGGCAACACAAAGGGTTCATTAACAGACTCATAGATAGTGACTGATAGAGCTGAAAGTTCAGTGTTGATCTCTTTGAAGATAACTGGGGCGGACAGATACATTAGAGAGAACTAGAAGGGCAGACAATTTGTAATTAGACTCCTGGACTGAAACTGGCAAGACAGATAGATCAGAGTTAGATTCAACTGCAGCATTAAGACAAACAGACAGTTCTAAACAGGATGTATTGACTGAAACTGAACTGGTAGACATATCATAACCAAAATCCATAACTGAAACTGGACAGTTAGACAATTCACACTCAGACCCATCAATTGAAACTGAACAAACGGATGGTTCAAACTCAGAGTTATTAACTGTAATAGGACAGACAGAAAGATCATCAGACATATTACTCAAAGTTGGGCAGACAGATAGATCAGAATCAAGAGCATTGATAGAAACTAGATGGGTTGACACTTCACACTCAGGCTTATTAGTTGAAACCTGACAAACGGGTAGGGTTGGGTATCGTCTGCTTTTTTTCGATACCGGTGCCAAATCGATACTTTTAAAACGGTGCCGGTGCCTAAACGGTGCCTGAACCGATACTTGTTATATATATACATACATGCATACATACATACATACATACATGCATACATACATACACACACATACTGTATATGGAACTAATGAAGCTCCAGGAAATCCTCAATATGGACAAAGGCATTGCTATTCCTGTAACAGAGTAAACAGAAGATATAAACGTTTTGAATGATAAAACAAATACATTAAACACTCGACTACGACAATATATAGTTTGTCTGTGTTATTCAAGCCATCTCTGGTATTTTCATAATAATTAAATATATTTAAAATCAATTGCTAATCAATGCATTAGTAGCCTATGGAACTTATTTTCTGCCTCATTCTGTGACAAGAAGCTATCAGATCACAAAAGGAAGCATTTAACTGGTGTTGTGGACTAAAAAGGTTATAATGTTCTCTTTTGTTTAAACAGGTTTAAAAACGTGAATACAAGAGGATTTTAGCTTTAGGCATTTTAATTAAAGCTAGGGCTGGGCAGTATATAGAGTTTGTACGATATATCGATATATTCTTTATAATCGATACGTTATTATGAAGCAATACAGTTAATATTGAAATACAGTAGTTTGATACGAGCGCATCTGATAAAATATCTAGTGAGGACACAGACTGAACTGCGGAGAAAGTGCATAATACAATTTGTTCTAATTTAAACATGTGACAAGCTTTATATGAAGGGCTATAAAAAAAACTCGTAAGATACAGTAGCCTATAGTTTCAGTTTAAAGCGGCTCGCGCTCTCCCTGTCATCAGATGCTCTGACAGAAAGGCTGCGTGTGCCGCTGACAGAGACGCTGTTTAATGTGTTTGAGACATGCTGTTTTCCCTAATGCATAACTTACATTTCACAGGTATATTCTCCATCTGTAAATGTTAGATGTTAGCCATGGAAATATTTCCATTTTGCTGTCAGAAGTGCGTGAGCTTTTGCTTTGCGATTCTCTGCTAAACTTCACAGACTTCATTTAGAGCGATCGCCGCCGCGCGCATGCGCGCCAAACAGACGCCGCGTAATGAAATAGGAGCGCAATAACTCTGACTAAAATATACATTTTGCTGAAATATTTGTAGTTGTAGCCTGTGATGCTTCTTACGTGCGTTTCGGAGAAACAAATTCAAAATATTTTAATCGATCGCTCGTGCATGGCACCGAAATGTGGCACCGAAATCTGCGTTCTGATTCGGTTCTAGTACATACCGGTTCCATAGGTTCCGGCGCCATATTGGTACCGGGTTTCGGTACCCAACCCTACAAACGGGTAGTTCACTTGTGTCCTCTCTGGCAATGACAGGGTTAACAGCACATACAAAAGGTTCATTCATGGTTTCGTAGCCGTGACAGGCAGGATTGAGTGTTCCCGAATGGCCTTGACGGCCGGGTTGAGAAGACACAAGTTCATGGATGACCTCTGTGGTCGGTTCAGGGCAGTATGAGAGTTCAGGGACAGCCTTTCTGGCTGTGACAGGACAGACTGGAAGTTCACTGACAGTCTCCTTGACTGTGAAAGGACATACTAAGGGTTCAGAAACGGCCTTCTTAGCAGGTTCAGAGCAGGACAACAGTTCACAAACGGCCTCCATAGCCATGACAGGACAAACAGAGAGTTCATAAGTGGATACTACTGACACCTCTGGAGGTTCTACAGCAGTCCCATCAGGAGCTTCAACACAAGCATAGAATTACAAGAAAGCGCTTGGGGTCGTGATAGAGACATCAGAAGACATGGAGCTTTCATTGACATTCTCCTTGACTGGGTAAATGCGGAGTTCAGTAACGGTCTCTTCGATTGCGACAAGACAGGCTGAAAGAGCATTGTTGGGCGCCACCACCACACAAGGAGCTGAAGCGAGTGGGAGGTTCTGCTGCATACACCGCCACCTCTGGAGAAACAGCAGCAGGCACCATCGCCTCTAGGGAAACAGGTGCGAAAACCACTACCTCAAGAGGTTCTGCAGCGTCAGGAAACATCATAGTGGATGCTGCTACCTCAAAGGGTTCTGTGGTGATGTGTGCAGGCTGAACATGCCCTAAAGCGATTCCCCCTCTGGGAAGCGCTACAGACAGGGGAATCAATTCAGGAACAGAGGGACAAGGATAAATGGGTTCGGAGAGACCAGCTGCGCTTGCTGACATCAGTGGTGGATCCTCCATGATGGATGCCAGTCGGGAATACTGATGAACTGACCTCAGAGATCCAGACGTAACAGACAGGAAGTGACTAGACTCTGGACGATCTGTTGTGATCTGACATGACTCTGGGCGATCAGCTGAGACAAGACTTGACTCTGGACGATCAGCTGAGACGTTATGTGACTCTGGATGATCAACTGGGACGTGATGTGACTCTGGACAATCAGCTGAGACGTGACATGACTCTGGACGATCAACTGGGACATGACGTGACTCTGGACGATCAGCTGAGACTTGACTAAACTCTGTTGTCGCCGCCATCTTGTGAGCATGCTCCGGTGCGGCCGCCATTTCACGAGCGGGTTTGATCACCGGAGTAGCAAGCGATATACTTGAATATTCCAGAGATTGTGGTTGACAAAACCTTGCCATTAACGGCACTGACGCAATGTCGTGTTCCTCCTCTGTAAAACCCACAGTAAAAGAGGAGCCGACAGATAACAGAGCATAGTTCAGAAACTTAATTAACGATGACCGGGGACCCTCATGGTTGATTAATGCCATTACAAAAAAAATCCATTAATACACAATCAGAGAGATCTGAATAAGGAGCGATGGCTAAAAATTCCTGAGTATAGCTATCCAGTGATCGTGTGCCTTGTTTAAGGGTTAATAGTAATCTTGTACTGTCCATGCCTAGCCATTGTCCATTTCCATTGCAAAAGCTGCTGGATCCATGTGTGGCCGAGCATTCTGTTACGGAGTGACCGAAACGAGAGGTGTGCGGATCCATTTGCAAAGCTTTAGTATTAAACATGGTCAACATAGGCAAGGTCGGACAAATGGCAAACAGGTATATAGAGGACAAGACAGAATAGTAATCAAGTAAACAGGCGTGGGTCGATCGATGGCGAACGTAATCCAAAGGAAGAGGCACGTGAATAATCCACAGACAAACGATAATTCAGGCGCGGTACAAACAGAGTCCAAATGACAAGACGAGAGAGAAATCCAGGACAGGCAGGCGATCAGTAAACAGACAATCAGGCAAAACTAGACGTAACTAGACTGGACTAGAGCTAGGAACTAGACAAATCTCTGACAATAACCTGGCTCCGTAAAGTGCTATCACCAGTGTTGGGCACGTTACTTTAAAAAAGTAATTATAGTTACTAGTTACTCTCACAAATAGTAACTGAGTTAGTAACTGAGTTACATCATTATAAAAGTAACTAATTACCAGGGAAAGTAACTATTGCATTACTTTTTTTTTTAAATCAAATGTCAAATAACTTGGATGCCCCAATATTAAATGTTAAATTAATGAAATGGACACTAAATAGAGTAAATTATTATTATAAAACATTGTAAATTAATCAACACTATTTATCTACTGACACTTAGCATCAGTTAGTCAATCATTATAATATGATATTATGATAATTTAGCATTATATGATGATAGATCTTTAGTAATTAGAATATCCAAGTATGAATTCATATTTATCATGTTGACTGAACTTAGGACTGGTGGTGGTGCTTAAGATATTGTTTGTCATTTAGTGTTTCTATAAAAAGGGGGGGGGGGGAATTGATAAGATAACAAAATTACTACGAATTATACCACTAATAACAATATAAAATGCACTAAGGATTAATGAGCTGCTGCGTTCATGAATATTAATCACGTTGTATGGATTCGCTCGAATTGATTCGCTGAAATCAAAACAGGGATGATAATAGGTGAGCGCCGGCCAATGAGATTGTCGTTTGCGCATTAGCTCCGCCCACAAGCGGAGTTCTTAAAAGCTGAAGAATTCCAAAGGAAATTCGTTATTTTGACAGGAAAATACAACAAAGAATATCGTTTATATGTAGCGCGTCAATTCTGCATGTTATGAAAGACTCTCTCGCTCTGTATTGTTCTCTGCGCGCGCTGTTTGTGTGTGTGTGTGTGTGTGTGAGACAAAGCTACGGCGAGCCGTGTGCTTCACACTAGAGTTTACGGTACGTCAAATACAGCTGCACTGCTCATCCATTCAGATGAACTGAAAAATAAAATTATAATATTATAATAAATTATAGTAACGCCACATTTTATTGTCAGTAACGGTAACGGCGTTGTAATGGGGGAAATAGTAATTAGTTTGATTACTCCTTACTGAAAACAATAACGCCGTTAGTAACGCCGTTTATTTATAACGCCGTTATTCCCATCACTGGTTATCACTAGGAGAGCGATAAATGCAGACAAAACTCTGCAATTTGAGAAGGATTTGAGTGGGTGTTATATAGTGTGTGTAATTGACTACAGGTGAGCGTGTGATTAGTGAAATGGCATGTGGGAAATGTAGTCCAAGGTAACGTGAAACAGTCAGTGTAGTGTGAGAGTCAATATATTGGAAGGGTGACCTCTGGTGGCAATCGGACGGAAGGCAACGGACCGGATTCGTGACCGTTATCTTGTCTGAATCAGGAGAGAAATATGCACAAATCAAGCACTGTTTACAAGTGAAAATATGTTGGTGGATTTTGATGTAAAAGGACAATGGGATGTACTTCAGACAGACGTTACAGATCCGTGTGCTCTAGAACATCTAGGCATAAAACCAGATTTTTTTCCCCCATGCCATCTCCAGCTTAAACAGCTAACACAGGAATCATTACCTATGTTCTGTGATTAATTTCTGTAATTCATTCTCCATCTTTAATTATTGCTCTTTGTCAAGAATTATGTAAATACATATGCATATCTTTTTAATTATACAGCTGTATATAGAGTAAATAATGCACAAATCTGTACATAAATCTTCTGTTCCAGATTCACACATTATTATTATTTATTGTTAAGTCTTACTATTTAAATGTTTTCTGTTCTCATGTCAGATATGTATGTATGTAGGTATGCATGTATGTACCAAGAGCACCTTAAAAAAAAAACAAATTCCTTGTGTGTCTTCAAACACTTGGCGAATAAAGCTAATTCTGATTCTGACTTATGAACTCATATTTTGGCACCAGTTTAAAGTTAAAATGCCTTAATGATAGATTTGTTAGATAGATTAGAAGCTTTTCACTTCACAAGACATTAACTGATGGACTGGAGTGGATTATTGTGATGTTTGAACTCTTCATTCTGACGGCATTCTGATGTAATGCTAAATTTCCTAAAATTTGTTCTAATGAAGAACCAAACTCTACATCTTGGATGGCCCTGAGGATGAATAAATGTTTTTTCATTTTTGGTTGAACTATTTCTTTCAGGCAAAGCAAGTCTTTGAATTGTAGAGGAGAAGCTCTCTCTCTCTCTCTCTCTCTCTCTCTCTCTCTCTCTCTCTCTCTCTCTCTCTCTCTCTCTCATTCAACTGCAGGTCATTCTCAACCAGAACTAATCGGTCAGACTCTGCTGTTTATCAGTAATTGAATTGTCGTGAAAAGTTCCTCAGGGAAAATACTTAATATAAATATGCCTGTTTAATATCAACACCTGTGAAAAAGTTAAATGTAGCCAGATCACATGACTTAACGAAGTCAGACGTCATTGTGACCTCTCTCTAAAACACATGGGCTCATCTTGTGGTTACAGTGAATAACACATCACATAACCTCCAGTTTCCCCCGGGCGAACATCTGTTTTCCCTCAGCAATTCAATTAGCTCTAAAATGAATTATAATGAGCTAATTTACAACACTGTAGTAATCATTAGCCTAACATTTATCATGCATTTTCTACTACACTTTTTACTCAGAATTGTTTTCCGTTGTCTTATTGCTCACTGCAAACTATTTAAAAAATTAAACATTTCCCATGGTATGTCTGGGAGACAGTAATGGATGGTCTTATTGTGCTCAGTTAAATATATTTTGTCTTACACAGTATACATTCTAGTGTACATTTGGAATTACCTTAAGAAAACCCTCATTAACATGATTAAATTGTTTGTGATTTAACAATTGCCCTCTCTCCGGCTCTAATTTCCAAAACAAACCAAATATTCCAAGCATGCCAACCTTGTCCTCAAAGTTCATGGAAAAAGAGTCAACAGTGGATTGATTCATACATTTTTTTTTTTAACTGTCAGTGCAGTCACAGGACAGTAAGGGTACATTTTTGTCAGTGATTAGGCCAGAACATTTTTTCACCCACACATATTTACGATGGAATTTAGGTGTAGAATTATTAAATTGTCACACTAAAGTCACATGAGGACCAAATTAGATGAGTGGCGTATGACGTAGGACTACCACATACACAAACAAAAACAGGCCTATGACCCTTTAAAGCCTACTGTATCATATTTGAAATTATACAGCATTTGAAATGAATACTGTATCATATTTGAAATGAAATGAAATTAGAGTTGTGGTTGAGGAGAGCCCCCCCCCCCCCCCCCCCGCCACATGACTGTAAAGTGCTTTGGGTGTATATGAATATACAATAAAGTGCTATATAAATGCCTCATTCATTCATTCTTTCAGTCAAATGCAAATTTATAAGGCCTCTAAATTATAAACATGATCAAAACATGTTGTACACAGTCTACTTCATGCCTTTAGACTGATAGTTTATAATGTTTTAGCAAATAAAAGGCCCTATTAGTATAACTTAAAATTTGGTAACACTTTAGATTACGGAACAGTATTCACTTATAATAACTACTTCCTTATTAGCATGCATATTACTAGAATATTGGCTGTTTATTAGTACTTATAAAGCATGATCATATTCTAGATCCCTTAACCCTACCCCATATCTAAACATAACTACTACAACAGCTACTTTACTTACTATCAATTAGGAGTTTATTGAGGGGAATACTCTTAATTGTGAGTATGTGTTCCTTAATCTAAAGTGCTACCAAAACAGCCCCTTCAGGTTGTGGTCCATATGTCTTTTTTACTGTGAAATCTTTAATGATTTTTTATAAATTATCTCTGTGCTCTAAAACATCTAGGCATAAAAACAGTTTTTCCCCATGCCATCTCCAGCTTAAACAGCTAACATGTGAATCATTACCTGTGTTCTGTAATTCATTTCTGTAATTCATTCTCCATCTTTAATTATTGCCTCTTTCTCAAGTATTATGTAAATACATATGCATATTATTTATACAGCTGTATATAGAGTACTGTTCATACACATTATTATTATTTATTGTTCAGTCTTACTATTTAAATGTTTTTCTGTACTCATGTCAGATATGTACCAGGAGCACCTTAAAAAAAAAAAAAAATTCCCTGTGTGTTTGCGCACACCTGACCAATAAAGCAATTCTGATTCTGATTCTGAATTCTATATTGTTAGTAATTAGTGCTGTCAAACGATTAATCGTGATTAATCACATCCAAAATAAAAGTTTTTATTTACATAATATAACTGTGTACTTTGTATATTTATTATGTATATATAAATACACACACATACTGTCACGGTGCACACACGAGGGAGGAACAAGGACACGCAGACAAGGACTTAAACTCAAATAATAATATTTAATGGAGACATCAAGGCAGGACAAGTCATGACTGACATGGACAGGATACACCGGGGAAGTAACGAGTAGACCAGACGAAATCAAACTCAAAAGACAGGACTAATATACACAGGTTAACACATAACGAGACAAACACAGCCGGAACATACTTAACTCATAATGACACTTAACGAGGACAGGAAACAAACCAAATATGGACACAGGAGGCAGGAACAGATGACACACACAACAGAACCCTGACACATACAGTATATATTTTGAAAATATTTACATGTATATATTTATATTCATATAATTTGTATTATATATATATATATATATATATATATATATATATATATATATATATATATATATATATATATATATATATTCATATAATTTGTATTATATATATATATATAATATATATATATAAACTTAACATATTTTTCATAAATATATACATGCAAGTGTATTTATACATACATAATAAATATACACAGTACACACACATATACTATGTAAACAAAAACTTATTTTGGATGCGATTAATCACGATTAATCATTTGACAGCACTATTAGTAATATTTCAAGATGAATACTTACTGGACTGAAGCAACTTAGGTTTAGTATAAAGATGATACATCAGGCTTTTGAGGAATACCTATTTCATCTTACAAACATCATTGTATTGTCCTGCATTACATATTTTGCCCTCTAGAGCTTGGGCCATAAACTAAGCATTTAAAGGGGTCATCGGATGCCAATTTTCCACAAGCTGATATGATTCTTTAGGGTCTTAATGAAAAGTCTATAACATACTTTGGTTAAAATGTATCAATGGTAGTGTAAAAAACACCCTTTTTACCCTGTCAAAATCAGCTCTGTTTCCAGCCAGCTGTTTTAGTCCATGTTGATTTAAATGCTAATGAACTCTGCTGACCCTGCCCCTTTCTTCTATGGGGTGATGAGCAGTACTGTTTACTTTAGCCACGAAACTTGCTAACTAGCACATATTAGGAAAGGCGATTTGCAAAGATTCATTAGAAACCCTTATACTCACTTCTTCTGTAGATGAAGCTGGATCACGAATGATTCGCACGAACATAGATGCATTTAGGCAGATCGGGGATCATGCATTCCCTTCAAAAACGAAAGTAACATTAATCCACTGCGTTCATTCTGCGGCTCAGATGTCGGGAGTAAATGACGACTGCTATATTCATTATTACATCCAACAACAAAGCACCTCAATTGTTTAATCAGAGACATTCTTGTCTTCCCCTGCACCGGAGTCGACACAATGACGGACAGCTCACAGCTCACTCAGGGCGGGTCTAAGGTAAGACGTTGATCTTGTCAATCAACTATCGTGGGAGGGGCCTGTGCAGAACTACAGGAATCTCAGAACAGCCTGATTTGAGAAAGAGGATTTTAAAACAGGGATTTAAAAAAAAAACACTGGGTGGATTTTTATTATAGGATGGATGTGTACACAAACTTCCAACACATTTATGTTCAAACAACATGTAAAGTGAATTTTGCATCTGATGACCCCTTTAAATATAATCTTACTAAAAAATGTCATTGGTAAATATAGAGTGACAACTGATATTTACATGCATTTTATGTAAGTACTCTGCTATACTGTTATAAAGATCTCATTGATTTACAAGCATATCATCTTACTTTTTGACCCTATAAATCTAAGGCGTTTTCATCTCCTCAAGTAGCTCCATGTTCTCCTATATGAAACTATATGAGCCTGATGTATCAAATATGATTCTCAAAACAAAACACATATTTTAGACTACCACGATATCAGGTAATGGACTGTCAACTATAGTGCATTTCACTATTGGTCTCAAAGTATCTCACAGATGCTCTCCTGTGGGATGGGATATTGCATGCAGCCCATCAGTGCTCATCCTCTCAGTGCTTCCTACAGGAGTTGCAGATTCGGCAAAAATGTGCCGCATCATACAAATGCAGTAACAGGGTAGCAGTTTCATACAGAAACAGCAGCATGTACCGCTGGATGATGCTCATATCACTCATACTTTTTTCAACGCTTCCCCTCCAAACATTCAACTTCATTATACAATATAACACTCACTCTTCACAGTCCAATCAGTTCCTGATGTACTTAGAAGGGTAACACTTTAGAATACTGTTTCTTACTTACTGCATAACTAATAAGGAATTATTGAAGAACTAACAGGTAATTATTCATTAACGCTTAACTCACTACTGTTAACTACTAAGTTAGATTTGTCAACTAATCAGTATTTAATACAATTTTACGATTGTGTTAAGTAACAGTTAGCTCATCAATAACTAATGCATTCTGTCATGCCTCCTGAAAAACTACTATTAATTATCTACTAGTTAAGGTTCAAGAAATATAAATATGAAATAACTACCACTGAACAGTTATACGCAAATAGTGACTTTAATAATCAGGCTGTGGCCCACAAATCAAGTACTTGAGTAAAAGTACTACTACAGTAGCAACTTTGTTACAGTCCACCACTACTATTATTAGCCTATAATGGAAATGGAATATGCATTTTGTTTGCTGCACACCCAAAAGGACTCATTAGCCATGATTATTCTACTCTGTTAATTAAAAGGCTATTTATATTGCTCGTGATGGCGCCGCAGATGGCAGTGCTTTGCTCTCCAGTGTTTGTACTGTTTTTGTTTGTTTTTCCTGTTTTTTGTTTCTCAAACACGATCAGCTTTACCAGGGATGAACTGCTGAACATTCGGCAGAACACACCACAAAATCTTTTACTGGATTTTGATTACTCGGACGCTTTGCTGGACATTATAGTTGGCGGAGCTGTGGTGTTGTTTAGACGCTACAGGTCGTGCAGACGGGGGAAGCGAGCCGGTGTTGTGCCGAATTTTGCACCCTGCCAGATTATGCAACCCCTAGTATTGGTAGGTTTAGGAGTAGGTGTGGGGGAGGGGTTAGGATTAGGGGTGGGGTTGGGATTAGGCAATCAGGTAGCGATTTCAACGAGGGGATGCATAATCTGGCAGGGGTGCAGATTTCGGCACAACACCGGCGCGCTCGTGAAGCTTCGCCAGCGCGGATTAAGAACGCCTAGCATCCATCTCGCGAATCTCCGCTCTCTACCCAACAAAACGGACGAACTTCTCCTGCTCTCCCGGACAAATAAGGATTTCTCAAACTCTGCTGCTCTGTGTTTCACGGAAACCTGGCTGAAGGATACCATTCCGGATAGCGCGTTACATCTGCCTAACTTCCAGCTGATCAGAGCAGATTGCGACGCAGAATCAACGGGGAAATCGCACGGCGGTGGGACGTGCTTCTACATCAATGAGAGGTGTTGTACAGATGTAACTGTGTTAAAGAAGATGTGCTGTTATGATCTAGAAACGCTCTTCATTAACTGCAAGCCGTTCTATTCGCCGCGGGAGTTCTGTTCGTTCATTCTGGTGAGTGTTTACATTCCACCGCAAGCGAACGCGAGATCAGCTGTACAGATACTCCTGATCAGATCACAGAGACTGAGCAACAACACCCGGATTCTGTTTTAATCATTCTCGGTGACTTTAATAAATCAAATCTCTCACGCGAACTACCAAAATACAGACAGCACATCACATGTCCCACCAGAGACAGTAATATATTGGATCACTGTTACACAGTGATAAAGGATGCATATCACTCTGTCCCACGGGCAGCTTTGGGACTCTCTGATCACTGTTTAGTTCATCTTATACCAACCTACAGGCAGAAACTCAAATCTGAAAAACCTGTATTAAAAACTGTTTAGCAAGATTTAAAAGCTTGTTTTGACCTCACTGATTGGAGTGTTTTTGAAGCTGCTGCTACCGATTTGGACGAACTCACAGAGACTGTAACATCATACAGTATATCAGTTTCTGTGAAGATATGTGTATTCCTACCAGGACTTGTTTAACCTACAACAACGACAAACTATGGTTCACAGCAAAACTCAGACAGCTCCGTCAGGCCAAAGAAGATGCTTACAGGATGGGGGATAAAGTCTTGTATAAACAGGCCAAAGTACACACTGGAAAAGGTGATAAGGGTGGCAAAGAGGAATTATTCTGGCAAGCTAAGGATTCAGTTCTCTTCCAGTGATTCTGCTTCAGTGTGGAAAGGTATGAAAGACTTTACAAATTACAAGACACCATCCCCCAGTACTGTGGAGAATCAACAACTAGCAGACGATTTGAATGTATTTTGCTGCAGGTTTGAAAAAACACCCCACACCCGCCCTGAACACCTCTCCACACAACTATTAACACCTCCAGCAACCCCCCTCTCCCCCACACCTGCACTGAAAATAAGTGAAGATGACGTGCGGCAGGTCTTCATAAAGAACAAAAGAAGGAAAGCACCAGGCCCAGACGGTGTGTCACCAGCCTGCCTTAAATCCTGTACTGACCAGCTAGCCCCCATTTTCACACAGATCTTCAACAGATCACTGGAGCTGTGCGAAGTCCCCTCATGCTTCAAACGCTCCACCATCATCCCCGTCCCAAAGAAACCCAAAATTACTGGACTTAATGACTACAGACCTGTGGCTCTAACGTCTGTGGTCATGAAATCATTTGAAAGACTGGTTTTGGCTTATCTGAAGGCCTCCACTGGACCCTTACTGGACCCATTGCAGTTTGCCTACAGAGCAAACAGGTCTGTGGATGATGCAGTCAACATGGGACTGCACTTCATCCTGCAGCATCTGGACAGACCAGGGACTTATGTGAGGATCCTGTTTGTAGACTTCAGCTCCGCTTTTAACACCATCATCCCGGACACCCTTCAGAATAAACTGACACAGCTCTCCATCCCTACCTCCGTCTGTCAGTGGATCAACAGCTTCCTGACAGACAGGCAGCAGCTTGTGAGGCTGGGAAAATTCTCATCCAGCACCTGCACCACCAGCACTGGAGCCCCTCAGGGCTGCGTTCTCTCCCCACTGCTCTTCTCCCTCTACACGAATGATTGCACATCTAAAGACCCCTCTGTCAAGCTCCTGAAGTTTGCAGACGACACCACACTGATCGGCCTCATTCAGGACGGTGACGAGTCTGCCTACAGACAGGAGGTTAAGGAGCTGGCTGTCTGGTGCAGTCTTAACAACCTGGAGCTTAACACGCTCAAAACAGTGGAGATGATCGTGGACTTCAGGAGAAACCCCCTGCTCTCCCTCCACTCACCATCATGAACAGCACGGTGACTGCAGTGGAGTCATTCAGGTTCCTGGGCACCACCATCTCCCAGGACCTGAAGTGGGACAATCACATAAACTCCATTGTGAGAAAGGCCCAGCAGAGGTTGTACTTCCTTCGCCAGCTGAGGAAGTTTAGCCTGCCACAGGAGCTGCTGAAACAGTTCTACTCTGCCATCATTGAATCCGTCCTCTGCACATCAATAACTGTCTGGTTCAGCTCAGCTACCAAATCTGACCTCGGAAGACTACGGAGGGTAGTCCGGACTGCTGAGCGAATCTTTGGTACAACCCTCCCTACTCTCCAAGAACTGTACTTATCCAGAGTGAGCAAAAGGGCTGGCAAAATCACTCTGGACCCCTCACATCCAGCCCACTCCCTCTCTGAACTGCTGCCGTCTGGTCGACGCTACAGAGCTCTGAGCACCAGAAAGACCAGACACAGGAACAGTTTCTTCCCCCAAGCAATCCATCTCATGAACACTTGACATTAACGTGGAACAGACAACACTATTTTACAATATTTATTCACCACACATTCATATATAATATTTTTTATTTATTTGATATGCATATCTGCTAATTGTTTATGAGAAGCATGCATGTAAGAGGCTGACAATAAGCTCAACATATACTTGTCTCTTCACATCCTGATACCAATCACTAATTTAAGTGTTCTAAATGTATTTATTTGTATATATATCACCCGTTAAAGGCGTAGGACTATAAAATGTTCGTCCAATCATATCCCTCAGTCCGAGGGCTATGATTGTCCTACCTGCCTGTCAGTGTATGTATTTGCATATGCGCACCCGGTTTGCACAGCCATGATACGTTATCAGCACGTTCCATTATGCTATTGCAGAGCGTCGAGAATGGAAGGTGTTATTATTGTAATATTATGCTCTTTGTACTAGGAGTTGAATGACCTCAGATTTTTTTAAAGTTGACATTTATGTGATGAAAGTCGAGTCGACGTTGCCTAGTCGCCGATGACATTATTAATGAACAAATAAGCCTTGAGCAAAATTTGAACACCTTGTGCACAGCTATGGAATATGACACATCACTGCATGCCTATTGCTCCTATAACAGCTCATTTTTATCAGTTCTTTTGTCTTTGGGTCATTATATTTCTCACAGATTTCTGCTCGTTCTAAATCAGACAGACAAAGTAGCACTGGATTGCATGTATATGACTTGTCAAACTTGTCTTTTGAAAAACATATTTCCAATGTTACAAAAACAGCATTCTTCCATCTTAGAAACATTGCCAAGCTAAGGAACATGTTACCTGTTTCTGATGCAGAAAAGCTAGTTCACGCATTCATGACCTCTAGACTGGACTATTGTAATGCACTGCTAGGTGGTTGTCCTGCATCTTCAATAAACAAGCTACAAGTAGTCCAAAATGCAGCGGCTAGAGTCCTTACCAGGTCAAGAAAATATGATCATATTACCCCAATTTTACAGTCTCTGCACTGGCTACCTATTAAGTACCGTATCAGTTACAAAATATTATTACTTACCTATAAGGCCCTAAATGGTTTAGCTCCTGCGTACCTAACTAGTCTTCTATCTCGCTACAATCCATCACGCTCCCTAAGGTCGCAAAACTCTGGACTCTTGGTAGTACCTAGAATAGCAAAGTCCACTAAAGGAGGTAGAGCTTTTTCATATTTGGCTCCCAAACTCTGGAATAGCCTTCCTGATAACGTTCGGGGTTCAGACACACTCTCTCTGTTTAAATCTAGATTAAAGACACATCTCTTTAGCCAAGCATTCACATAATGCATTCATATAATGCATCTCATAATCTTGTACTGCAGTTATATCTGATCAAAACGCACATTATTATTCTTTAGCTTGGGTTGAACAAATAATTTTTGCTTGAATGGAACAACAGCTACGCTAATTATGTCTCTTTGTTTCTCTGTTTCTGCCACGGGATTAACATCCCGTGGTAACTAGGAGTTACACAAGCTTCAGTCTGGATCCAGCCCTTAAATGATCTGAGATGACCAAACACCTGAGAAGAGATGATGCCGACCCCTCGGAGGACCTCAGAGGATGCCAACCTCTGATCCCCCAACAACATGCAGAATTAACAAATTTTGCCATAAGTTAATATATTAAGTTTCTACAATGTATAAATATATTGTAGAAACTTAATTTCCTGTAAAGCGCTTTGCAACGATTGTATCGTAAAAGGCGCTATACAAATAAACTTGAATTGAATTTAATTGAATTGAATATGAATGCATTAGAGAGAGCAAGAGCGATTGCATGTGTGAATTAATTCTACCTGACAGCATCTCTCTACTAAAATTGAAGCTGTGCGTTCACTATTATAACTTTTCAGTTTCTAAGCTATATTATTGAGAAATCACAGAACAGTGTTGACAATACATTTCCGCGCCGCGCTACAGAATGATTCTGTGTGTTTGATGTACGAGCTACTGTCTGTAGCCTATGTGTGTGCGTTACAATGCAGCAGTGCATTAGATTACACAGGCGATTAACCTACCTGTACAATAAGCTGTTTTAAACGTGCATTCTAACGTTCAATTTCGAGCATCCAGATGGTATAAATCACACGTCTTGTGGAGCACTTTAGGAGTATGCATGTATTTGTCATATTAACTGTCTGGAAACGGAGTGTAAATGTGGACTTCAAAAATGTATTATCCTGTTGCGCCCTCTATAGAACCGGCGACTAGTCGACTTCAAGATTAAGAATCATGGCAGAACTTTAAATTCGACTAATCGACTAGTCGGTGCAACCCCTACTTTGTGAATGAAACTACCGGTGAATGAAACATGAGGTAATCTGACAGTGTTGCACTTAACATCAACGCTGTCTCTCATTGTGTTCCTGGTTAGCCTCTGGTCTGCCTGTGCATGTTCATGTGTTTTGGAGGTGTGGATTTGGAGAGTGATTTGGAAGCAGGGTGGGTTCTTATGCTTTCAAAGTTAGCTTCAAATTGCTAGCCTCTCAGAAATTGCAATTAGTCAAATTAAAAATTTAAAATGTAATTAATGAGCGTGCTGTCTACTGAACATAAACAACACTGATTACACTGGTTATGTTTTGGGGTACTCTCCAAAATGGCGAAAGATGGTAACTCTGGGAGAAGAATTGTTGAATACATTTTGTTATTATTGTTTTCTTTGCTCACAAAAAGTATTCTCGCTGCTTTGTAAAATTACAGTTGAACCCCTGATGTCACATGGACTATTTTACCAATGCCCTTGCTACATTTCTGTGCCTTGATCATGGTAGTATCCTTGCTGTCTATGGAGGGACAAAGAGCTCTCAGATTTCATCAAAAATATCTTAATTTGTGTTCTGATGAATGAAGGTCTTACAGGTTTGGAACGACATGAGGGTGAGTAATTAATTCATTTTACTAATTTATTAATAACATTTTTGGGTGACCTAAACCTTTAATTACATTTAAAAATTTAAATTTAAACTAATTACAATTTCTGGGAGGCTAGCAATTTGAAGCAAGCTTTGAAAACATAAGATCCCACCCTGCCTGCAAACCCTCCTCCAAAACACATGAACACGCACAGGCAGACCAGAGGCTAACCAGGAACTATCTAACTAAGTTCTACTCAACAGAGCCAGAAAACACTCTACAATTCAACTAATTGGATTTAATTTAAATTTAAACTATAATTGTCAGACTTTGTCTCTCTGTGTCTCGTGTTTCCCCTCCTCTTTTGCCCATATTTGGTCTTCCTGTTCCTGTCCTCATTAGTAGTTTATTAGTTCCCAGTCCTGTGTCTCATTTAGTTAATTTGTCCCCAGCCCTGTGTCTTTAATCATCTAGTTTAGTCCCCTGTACTTAAGCCTTGGTTTTCCCCGTGTCTGATGTCCGGTATTGTTTGTCTTACCCCCACGCTTCCTGTATTTGTCTTCTGGATTCCTGATAATAAAGAAGTTGGCTATTATCCTCGTCTCCTCGCTCCTTGCTCCTCCGAGAGTGTGACAATAATACATTTTAATTGAATTAGGGGTCATAAGACATTGCTAAATAGAACATTATTTGGTGTAATGCAATGTGTTTATGCAGTTTAACGTTCAAAAAACACATTATTTTCCACATACTGTACATTATTGTTGCTCTTCTATGCTCTGCCTTTCTGATATGCGTCGATTTTTACAAAGCTCATCATTCTGAGAAGCGAGACCTGCTCTGATTGGCCAGCTATCCAGTGCGTTGTGATTGGCCGAATACCTCAAGCGTGAGATGGAAATGTTACGCCCCTTACCGTATTGTGATGCCGTGTTCCGGCGCGACGCCACAAAAACAATAAAACCCATTATAAATTAGGCATTTGTTGCATCCAGTGGGGACATAATTACTTATTATAATGACTTATACTGTCTTTTTACGTGTCACGTTGCATCGCACCGCGTAAACATTACCATGTCTGCATTTGTGATCGGAGAAACGACAAACAAGCACTACTCTACACTACTCCAAACTTGTGTTTGAATAGTCAGTGGCAAATTCTTTAAATAAGAAAACATACTTACAGGCTGTAGAGCCAGAAGTGCCAGACTGTCCTTGCAAAGTTGGAATTGCCCCACTTTATAAATACAGCCTTTGTGCATAGCTGGCAGGCTAACGTACTCCCAGGTTCAGGAAATAGTCCTCCGTAAAATGCGCTGCACACACTCTAATATTTGGGTTGAACTGTTCTGGAACAGTGTTGTAAATACAACTTAACCACTGATTTCTAGTTGAGTCCTCTTTTGGAAGCCCAAAGAAAGTACTTTCGCTTTCACAACAAAACACAGCGTCTCCAGGACATGGCGCCGGCGGCAGCAACAACACTACAGCGAGAATAATAGTTCCGCCTTCTTTCTTTGTGTATACATTTGGGCGGTGTTTTGCAAATCTCCCCACATGTGACGTAGACATGTGGGGGCGTGTTTGGATGAGCCGTTTTAGGAAAGCGTGGTCGAGTCTTAACTTTTATAAACAATATCTCTTTGAGACATTAGTCTTTGCAACTTCAGGGATCTTATCGATGCACAAACAGCTTGTAACACTTCAAAGAGAAAGGAAAACTTGAAATCGCATCATACGACCCCTTTAACATTCAGTTAAGTGTCTGAAATCATTACATTTAGTTCACACTTAAGAATATTCTTCAAAAATATAATCTTTAAATAACAAGTACTCTTTTAAAGTATGCTAAAATGTACTTCTTTCACAAAGAATGATACATGAATTTAATACTGTAAGAATATCAAAATGGACGAAAAAAAACTCTCTCCCCTTCCCTCCACCTTCATGTCATTCATGTACTATAATTTACAATATCAAAACACGTCTTTAAATGTATGGGAAACTACTCTGACCTACCTATCTTCACAGTTCACATAGTAAAAATCTGAAAACAATTATTTAAACCTTAAATTTATGTTCAGTGTCAGATTGAAACAAATAGTTTTGGGCACATAATGTTTTAAAAAGTATTTTATGAAATATATTTTTGAGGTCACTTTGAGAAAAGTGAGCATTATTTCTTGGAGGGATAAAACTTCTCAAACTGACTCTTACTTTACGTGCACTGAATACTCTCCTTAATGCTGGAGACTGTCTACAGATAGATATTTTGAATGTAAATATTGAAAACTCATTCCTCAAGCAGGATGACCCAGAACTGGAGACTTTGTTAGATAAATTTACTGTCCTGTTGGAGAGGTGGCACCAAGAGTTTTAGGCCCCGTTTACACTAGTGCGTTTTCGTTTTAAAACGCATAACTTTTGCTACGGTTACGCTACTCCGTCGTTTTCGAGGTCGAAAACGGAGACTTTTGAAAACGCTGCAGACCCCATTTTAGTTTGAAAACTCCGGGGTTGCGTTTCAGTGTAAACGGACCAAAACGGAGACTTTTGAAAACGATGGCGTGGCTGCCCACATTCGCTCTGCATATCCTTGACGACCGTGTAAACAATAACATCATGCTCATTGTTGTACCCATAGATATTTATGGGTAGATTCCCCATTCGACCGCTCCAAGCATGTAGACGCGTCCGCCATCTAAATAATAGGGTTCTACCTATACATATCTATGGTTGTACCTGCATGAATGGTCATGTGACTTGCGTTTGCGGTTGTGTAGTGTAAACGGAGATCGTTTCTGAAACGCAGTGGAAAGGCCAGTGTAAACGGGGATCGTTTTCATTTTAAAACGCCGTTTTAAAACGAAAATGCACTAGTGTAAACGGGGCCTTAGACTACTAAAATACAAAAAGATACCAATCCACTTCCTGGTACAGGCAGCCAAAAAGTTTAGCACTACTTATAATCTCAGGGTAGACATCATTTAGACTTGTTTTCATTCATGTTGGACTAAAAATGGCATCTTCCATTTTTATAAGCATAAAGTCAGTGAGCCAAAGCAACAGGTTGCTCCAGGAGCAAAATCTCTGTCAATAATGAAGTGTTATTTGCATTAGATTAAAAGCATCTGCTTATCAGCAAAAACTCTGCAAAAGTGTTTTCAATTCCTTCAATACTCAAACTTTCCACTCTATGAGCAAAAGGTTAGTTCACTGAAGATGTGGCAGCAAATGCATGTTAATATACAGTATATAAATCACATGGAGGATGAATTACCTTTTCAATGTTGGCAGAATTTGTGGTGCATAATGGCAGAAGGTGGTAGGTCTTTGCAGAAGCTTGGCGGAAGAAGCGTTGCAAATATGGTGGCAGGGCACATTTTGTTTCTTTCAAGTGCCTAAATTGATTTTGGTGTGGAGTTTCTTGGGCAGCAGCCAGGGGCTAATGCAGTATCATCCTGCCACTCCCTGTCTCAGATGCAGACACATAAAGAGATGGACATCTGTGCTGAATATGAAACAGAGATCCTTCTGTTTACAAGGCCCTAAAACATATGAACATCAAGAGTGTAAGCATACATGCAGGGAACATACTGTATGCCTACATAAATACTCAAACAATGTGAATATGCCTGATGCCTTATGCTTTTGTTGTTGTTGTTGTAGTAATATCTTTACTAAATTTATAGAAAGCCTCTTTAAACAGGATTCAAACTGTTTTGAGTATGAATAATAACATGGGTTATTGGATTATTATTATAAAATAATCCTATTAAATTATTAAATAGTAATTTCATTCATTAAGAACAAGGCAGGATGCTGATAACGGAATAAATCTGGCAGACTGCACATCCAGACAAGAAGTCATGACATATGTTAATTGACCTAATTTGAATGTTACATACAAACTTGCTTTACAAACCTGCCTATATGCCTGCTCCCAAAACACAAACACACACTTCAAATACGACTGAGCTTTTTCATAGTTATATATCAGTAACATTAAAGGGATAGTTCACCCAAATATGAAAATCCCATCATTAATTACTCACCCTAATGTTGTTCCAAACCTGTAAGACCTTCGTTCATCTTCGGAACACAAATTAAGATATTTTTGATGAAATCCGAGAGCTTTCTGACCCTCCATAGACAGCAACACAACTGACACGCTCAAGGCCCAGAAACGTAGTAAGGACATTGTTAAAATAGTTCTGCCGATGTAGAACCCGAATGCACTGCACCTTGTTTCCAATCAGAAGTAGACACACGCTGTACATAAAACAGTCTTCGTGAACATGTCTGAAGATTGCGACAGAGATGATGACCTGCAATTTTTTGCCCAGCCTTACTTTTTTGAACCAGAATATACAGACGATGAACTAAGAGAGATGGACGTTTCTTCTGAAATTTCAAAAACAAAATGAAATAAAAAAAAGAAATGTCATTAAACAACAACAACAAAAATGTGTTATATAATGTACATGGTCAGTATTTCTCAGATAGTTAGGTCTCAGAAGCATTTGATGATCAATGTTTGAATTCATAAAGAGATTTCTGTCTTTTGTTTTAGACATTAGGTATGTTTGCATGCACTTATTTCCCTCCATCGAAATAAATCCTGTCCATTTTCTGATTCTGAAACTTTTTATATGAACATAGCAATCTGATTTTCATGTATGTGTATACATGTATGTACAAAACATTAGCATGTATGTCCCAATCAGCACAGTCCGAACCAGAGAAAGTCACTGCAATAATGTTACCGGTGCTACTGTGAGTATAATTATCTTGTCTGCCTTGATGACAACAAGAAAGCTGACATGTATGTCAGAAGAGCTTTATGGGACATATTTAGTAAATATGCACATCTTCCACTGACCTGTTTGAGACACAAGGTGTAAATAAAAACACGTTTGCATGTTAGATGTAAAATGTACTACGTAAACATACGTATCACAGCACTGGACATGTGCACAAAGTGTTTTTGAATCCAATTTCAGTTATAGTTGGATTCAAGAGTTTACATTTTTAATATATTTCTGTTGATCGGTTTTTCAGGTTGACACCAACCTTCTCAGTCCAATTAAGCCATCAAGTTGATTATAAATGGATTATATGACTGTATGAAAACAGGTATTGTTCAGAAAGTCTACACTGTATATATATATATATATATATATATATATATAAATATATTTCGATGTTATAAATAAAGATTCATAGAGTTTGTTTTCTACTTCAAAATGTAATTATTGTTTCAATGTGTTACTTGCTGCTGCTTTGTAATTTGTGAAATTTACTAGCAATTTATTTTTAGTAAAACTTTTGTTTCAAAGCCAATTATTTTTAGTCTAGAGGAGATGTGAGATTATATCTCAGACAACAAAATATATATAATTCTGAGAAGCAGGAGACTGCAGCAATGTCCAATTGAGCTGCTTAGGAGAAACATGCAGAGCTTTTAACTGTGATTTTTCAATCAGAACCAAAAACCAAGAAACTTTTCTTTAAACTGGTTTGATTTAGATCCACAAAAGCCATAAATATGACCACTGTAGTCTGAGGGGTGGCAGTCCGGCGCGCTGAACTTGTCTCGGGTTGACGTCACAGTCTGGTACCTTTCTGAGGTCATTTTTTATTCTTAGACATGAAATCATAAATCATTTAAACATAGTCTTAGTGGCCATCCTCAGAAGGACGGAGTCGTGCAGAAACCAGGGGAGACATTCCCCCAAACATGTCACGTAACCCTATCAGACAAAACTACATATCAGAAGTTTGTGAACGTCAGCCAGCTCAGATACACAGCTGCTCTTAAACACATTAGACCAGTCACCTGACAAACCGCATCCTCAGTTCCCCTTCTGTCACCCAGCAGACATGAAAACATGTACTGTGTGGTGTCAAATCCAATTACGCATCTCTGCCGCATGCCTATAAAGCTGGAATGTTTTTCTTGTGTCGTAAACCAATCAGCCGTCGGATGGTCCAGAGCATCTCTGCAGCGACTGGTCAAAAGTGATCAGAAGGGTGGAGTGAGATGCTTAGAAGGAGGGATTTGCGTTGTTTAGGACAGCCCCTGTCCCAAGTCAGCCATACCCCCTTTAATTGTTTTAGCGTGCTAGAGAGACAGAGTTTATTCTGGTAGGGAAGAGAGTGCAGCCTCACTCCTGTGAAGTACGAACTAGTGTGGATGCAGCACGACATCTCTCTCCGTCCCTCCGTCGCATTCCAAATCAGACTGACTTTATCTCCATTCACCGGCTCCGACTTTATTTTGTCCTCTGCACCTGGAGTGACTGACTGAGAGGAAAAGGAAGCAGCAGGTTCTTCAGACTCGGAGGAAGAGAGCGAGGCTTCCCAAAACCAGAACTGACAGCCTGGACAAGACCCCCTGTAGACAGCCACCATGTGTGACTGTTTTCACCTGCCGTTTCCCAACTGGCATGCGTCAGCCGCGGGTGAGCATCACTCTTTATTTTGCTCTCTCTCTCTCTTTAGCTTTCCTTCTCTCTCTCTGTGTCGGTCTTACTCTGCATGCTCTGTGCTATTTTTATCTCCACACTCAGCACTTCTGGTGGTAGGACAATATAATCGTGCAGTTGGGCTGTGCATGTGTGTGTTAGTGGGACACTGGTGCTGAGCTTGTTGACAAGCATCACTGCATTTCTCTGCTGAGATGACGCTGCACTGTGGGTGATCTGGGTGTGTCTGCAGTAAAGGGGGCGTGGCTATCTGGCTGTGGGTGTGTCAACAGAGTTATGCAGTATTTTATCAACAGCATCTGCAGTGTGTTTGTTTACAGTGTTGAGAGTGCAATTTTGGAGCATTTAGGAATTGTCGAATTTAGATAGAATTGTTTACAAGGATTGGTGAAAGTTTTCACAAATTTTTTTTAGATTTTTCCCCTAATATTTACATTTTAATTAAGACCTCATTTTTATTTAAATTATTATTAAATGTGTATGCATTTATATTATATATAGAGAGATTTTTATAATATATAATAAAATATAATGCACACACACATATATATGTATGTATATATTTTATATAAATATATATATTCACAAGTCCAATATATATATATATATATATGATATATATATATATATATCAGCATAGTGTAGTGATAAATATTAGTAAACAAACAAATATAAAAAAATTGAAAATACACTTTGTATAGGTATGCATCTTATGTACCTTCTTTGTCTAATGTTTTCTATCTTTGGTTGTGTCATTATGTGTTACAGTGACTTGATGGTGCTCTTTTTGGCTTCATTATCAAAGGACTTTGAAATCCAGTTAACCTGCTAACCAAACCGCTCTAAGTCATTTGGTCACCTTGTCTCATTAAATTCAACTAGCAGCTTTATCTATAGTGTTTTTTTCTTTGACCTTCAGATGAACTTCAGCCTCTTTAGTTATACAAACAAACACTTGGAGTGACCTAAATGAGTCAAGAGTTATATTTTAGAGATCTTACAAACTGCAATGAGGAACCAATACATCTCACAATACAACGGCTGCATGACAGCTTAATTACTAGATATATAACCGAGAATGGCATACACAGGATTTAATTAAATCAAATGTGTTTTTGTGCTCTGGTTTTATACAGACATGAATTTGCTATGCAGCTTTCCATGACAAAATGTTTGTGAGACTGCATTAACACAATCTCTGCTATCTGAGAAAATTATTTAAATATGATCTCACGAAGATGAATATATTAGACTATCGTGTCAGTTTTAAGCAAAGCACAGTAACCGTACATTTAGTCAAAATTGAGTTTTGAGCCAAATCAAGTCCATTCTATGACAAATGGGTTTGGCTTTGCTATGCTCACATTCTCAGAGTGTGAAAATTGATATAATATCAATCATAATTCAATCAAAAAACCTTTCTCTTTAGTTGGTGTGTTTGTGGTTTGACTCTGTATGGCAGTATAAACACTGGTGGGCATGGCTCAAGGTCTATGTGAGGGATGTAGACTTGTGAGACTTGGATAATGGCCAAAGTACACAAACTGAGCATGATGAGCAAGACATGGATGAGAATGAATACTCTGAATTAGTGCAATAGGCCAGCTGATATATGCACAATGGAAAAGAAGAGAAAAATGCTTTACAAAAAAGTAAATTACCTAATACAGTAAAAAAAATAAACATTCTATATTGAACAAGACATTACAGTACATGTAACTTTAGTGTAAAAAAGTTTAAAAAAAATCATATTTATAGTGAAGCACTAAAATATTAGAGCATCAGCAGGCCATAAAATACTTATTGATTTTACCCACTTAGTCCACTCTTAAAAATAGTTATAACTATTAACATCTCACTAATGCCCTCCTTCTAATGAATAAATTATGAATTTGAGAGTATTTGCATTTTTCATGGTTTGGTTTCATGGAATTGACTGAAGTTGAACGAAATTGAAAAAAATTGAGAACAGGTTTTGTGTATTGACATGTCATACTGTATTTTTACCTGTGAGAATATTGTGAGATATTTAAAGGCATAGTAAAGAAAAAAACAAACAAACAAATAAACAAATAAATAAATGGTAACACTTTACTTAAAGCCTTTATGTATAACACATTATAAAAGTATTCATAATTTACATTGTAATGCATAATATCTTTTTATAAATAATTGTAACCAAAGTTAAATGCATTATAATATTTGAAGTTTAGTTTGTCATGTTTTAATGCATTATACTTTCTACAGGTGTAACAGTGAACAGATTAGTATTAGAATGCATTTTAACTCTGGTTATAATTATTCTTAAGATCATACAATGCATTATAAGTTGCATTACAATGCATAATAAATGCATTAAAACTACTTTTATAATGCATTATACATTGAGGCTTTAAGTAAAGTGTTACCAAATAAATAAACAAAATAAATACAGATCTCCCTACCTAAACAAACAAACAAACAAAAAAACAAATAAATAAGTCAATTAAATCAATTACTGCTGCTGATTGATTGGAAACATGAGGGAACTTGGTCCCATGTTCTTAATATGGAAGAAAATCCAATTCTGTTTTCAGTTTATTTTCCCTCTCCGGTCCTGAAATTCAATTATATTTTGAATACAAACAAGTCTTTCGCACTTGACTCTGAAAGAGGCTTGTGTATGATGTTATGAGCGCTGGCCAGAATTGATGTTCTTGCTCCCTGTATATTGCTGAGCAGCTAATTAGCTGTATTAGTGTGCTGAAGGAGCAGAGCTCCGGGACTCGTATGGCCACAGGAGCAGAAAACAACCTCTAATGCCTGTAATCTTGGTCATGGGAGATGTGCTAACATACAGGAGATCAGCAGTTGGGAAATGCCAGGATTTTTACAGCTTATGTTGTAATATCACGAAATATGAAACATACTACACAGCATTTACAATACTTATTTAAATTAGGGAGGTGTGTTAAAGGTTTGGACTTAATTAATTTAGCATTTTTTAAAAGATGAATCATTCATAGAATAAATATATATTACTAAATTTGTAATAATAATACTGAATACTTCACCCAAAAATGAAAATCCATTATTAACTCACCCTCATGTTGTTCCAAACCCATATGTTGTTAGTTTTCCTGTAAAACATAAAAGGAGAATTTTTGAAGAAACTTCGTGCAGATCTTTTCCACATTTCAAAATGACCATCTCTTTCAAGTTCAAAATAAACAAGTCCTTACAACTTATGTACTAGAAATGTGATTTCAGAGATTTTGATGACATACAGTATTTTAGTGAAACATTTGCATACACAAGCATAAAGTCTTCACATATGATATCAATAAAATGTAGTTCAGTTTTCTGATGATGTAGTGTTAATTCAATCTAAAAATCTTACATTTTAAAAAAGAAAGCTTTTGGTGACATATTTGGGCACACAAACATAACATCTTCACAAACGATGTCAATAAAATGTAGTTCAGTTTGCTGATGATGTTATGTACTGAGTGCAGCAGACTACGTTTTTGCCAGAAGATTAAATGACTTTTGGTCCCCATTGAAAACTATGTTCTGGGGTCAGGAAAACTATGATTTGTCTACAGCTAGTCACAGCAATGTGAGTGTCCACACCCTTGAACAATATCTAAAGGCTCATTGTTCAAATCTGATGATGTAATTGTTTAATCAACACGTCCACATACACAAGAATAGGAATAAACTGAAATGGACAACATATGCACAACCTTCATATTCATTTTGCTTTGCAGAGAGCTTCCTTGTCTTTGTCAGAGCTGTGGTCCCACTCCTTCTTTCTCATTCCAAAAATAAAATGATATATGAAAATAAAGCTAAATCCCAATGTTATAATATGCCTGACTCTGTTCACAATGAGACACACAAATAGTTAACTCAATGTACACTTAGTTATTAGCTTTAGTCATGATGATAACAACATGCATTAAATACAGTATAACAACCTTAAATAAATTAATTAAATTTTGTGTAGCCCTTCATAACTTAACATCATAAAATTATAAAGACAATCTGTGTGTGCATGTACTTTCTGTACTTTAAAAGTAGTGTTCGAGGATTTCCCATGCTAGTAACACGTATTATATACTTTAAAATTATTTTACAGTAGTCACATACTTAAAATGCTTTCTCACTTTTAAACCTGCACCCTGTGAGCAAACATTTGATTAAGGAGTAACTACTTTATGAATTTACTAACACTGGATTTCTCACACTCATGTCTATCTCAGTTAAGGATCAATGATTGTGCCTAAAAATCAAATAGGCTTTTTTTTGTAATTCAGGTTTCTTTCTATTGTTGGTTTGTTACTTGCTAAATCAGTTGCATGGTAATTTTATAACAAATATGAAGCTAAATGATAATTTTGTGGGTATAAAAGGAATTTTTGGACTCACAGCATTTAAACACACAGTCAACCATGTGCACACTTTGTATTGAGTAAACTGATCTATTCTTTAAAATCTTGGCAAAATAACAATGAAAACAAAAGAACTCTGAAATGTATGAGATCTTGTCTTCATTCTGCATTCATTTCCAAGTGTACACCAATGTCATAACTATTTCCTTCAACTCAAATTTAAACTAAACAAACAGACAATATTCACTGGAGAACAGAAGGACATAAACACCCTTACAACAAAATATTTGCCCTTATTCATTTGCTTCAAAATCTCAAGACCTCTCAGTTATATTCATTTGTGAATGTGTGCAAGCAGTGTTACACATTCAGATGTTTGTTCTTCAGCACAATAGCATTAACAGTAGTTTGAACCACAGCCCTGAAACAGGGTTGTGCCATACCTACAAAAAGGGCATGGCCCTTCATCTTCTCCACTAAAACTAACAACTACCCACAAACTATCCTGTCAATGCATGCTGTGCACTAGGTGAATTACTATCTGGAAAACAGTAAAACATATACTTCTGCAAGTAAACCGCATATCAGGTAAGTGCAAACCTGTAATTGTTAACCTTTAATGTTTATCTGGAGAGGAATTTTGCATCATTGTAATTACAATGCAGTAGCAATGATGTTTTTGGATATACATTGCATAATGTAACTGGATTTATTTTTATTTAGATTTAATTTGGTTATAATTCTGTTTTCTAGGCTATTTTTATATTGGCACGTGGATTCTTTTTAGTGTTTGTACTTAAAGATATTTCAGTAACATACTGAAGTAAACAGCATGTTTTAAAAGCAATAAGTTGAGCATATTATTTTTCTGAATCTTCAGTCACAAGCTAAAACTGATTTCACAACACCTACAGCAGAGCTCACATATTTAATTTGTAATCCTAACTGAAACACACAAAGTATAGGAGCCCAGGAATGATTGCAAATTGGTTTAGTGTTGATTTTATTTTAAATAACTTATTAATAATGGGCAATGGCCTTTTAAGAACATTTTAAAGCATTTTATTAAGTAATTATTACATATACCATCTAACAAACAGCCTCATTATACCTGACAGGGGTGAGGAGCCTGAAAGCATTTAAGAAAAAAAAAACACTTCAAGAAAGTAAGGCCCAATGTTTAGGCCTGGAACAGGAACATTCACCGTGTTGGTTTTGGACAGATATTATAAAGCTTTATATCAAGTAAAAAAAAACAAAAAAAAAACTTCTTAAGCCTGTTTAGCTACAATAGCAGCCAGAAAAGACATTGTTAAAACTTGTTGATCCGCACCCCAACATACCAAACCTCAAAACCACAGCCATGTTATTTTTCTGCTTGTTTATCATATACTGTATGTTAAAACCAAAACCCTCAGTTAGAAACCGATTGTTACAATCACCCCTGATCTCTCCTATGAACATCAGTTTACATCAGGTTACTTAAATCATTGGTTTTGCCAATATCATATCATTGAGTGAAGGAACACAGTATATAACCTGTTTAATTAACGGTTTCTCTTGCGATAACCCAAGGTGCTGGGTTGAAATGCACTCAGCAAAAGTGGTGCTAAACCCCTTTCAAACATTGCTTTACCTGTGTTTAAAAGCAGGGTTTAAAGAGCCTAATTATGGTCAACACAAAACTTGCGTAATTCTGTTTTTAATTTTTTTAATTGAGGGTGTGTCATGTAACATGTCAATGCTGGCATCTGCATAATGACAGAATGATAGATGAATGGCATTTACATTTTTTACCAGAATACCATTGAGTCGGATTGTTCTCAAAGCCTTTGACACCAACAAAAGATATGGGAAGAGTTTTCTCCTCCCTTTAACAAGTCTGTTTACTTTACTTCTTATCTTAATTGTGGATAATTCACATTTAGCACTGCTTTTCCCCAGCTGTCTATACATTGGTGCATTCACAAGTTCACAAGTCTGATCATTAGAAACTGTAAAAAAAAGGTGCTGGGGTAATAAAGTTCTCATGTTACATGACATGCATACTGTACATAAATCTCCAGTGTGCTTCAATGCCATCTAGACCTGATGCCTGGATAAGTGCTTGAAGGAAAGTGCAGGTTAATGGCCTGGCCAGAGTGAGGCTTATGGAAAATGTATGTACCTAAATGATCCTTTAAGTGCATTCTGTTATGGGAAACTGGAAATGTATGCCTTTCTCAGAAGAAAGGAGATCATAAAAGTATTATTGCTGCTGGTATCATACAAGTATTCCTGTCTATTGTATAATATTGTTAAAATTCATTCAATTATTAAAAAAATTATGCAAGGGAATCATTTCTTCAAATGATTTCAAAATATATATATTTTTTTGTTATCAACATTTTATTTTGTTTCACACATAACACAACACAGCATCCCAAATATAACAAAACAAAACAACAGACACATACTCAACATCTCAAAGTCCAGTCAAAAGGGAGGGAGAGTGGGAAGGACAATAAAAACACAAAAGTCACTCCTTTATATAATCACGTATATAAAAAAAAAAACACTGCCAAGCATCAATGGTCGAAGGCCTGGCCCACCGACTCGCGCCGTTGCACATTCACAAGTCACTATTTGCAGGAGGCTAAGGATCCAATATGTTTTTCCACACGTGTGGTGTAAACCAGTTCTGGATTATTGTCTTCTTCACAGCTGTAAAACTAGCAAACAATATTCTCATTTGCATTGAACTAATACAGAGACCAGAATCATCATTAAGTAGACACAAACTTGGGTTAACAGACCAATCAATTCTCAGTAATGATGACAAAACCAGGTTTACATGTGTCCATAGACCAATAACGATAGGACACTCCCAAAACATATGCAGAAAAGTGCCTGATGATGCAGTGTTACATATATGGCAGTTCAAATTTGACTGTAGTTTCATTTTAAATCTTTTGTAAGGAGTTATGTATGCTCTATGAATGACTTTGAAGTGAATAAGACGATGAGCCAGATTTTTAGATGTTAAGCTGAGATTAGACCACACTCTCTCCCAGTCGACAGATAAATTAAGGTCAGATAATTCTCTATTCCAAATAGTTTTAATAGAAAGAGGTTTTATAATGCAATCAATAATTGTATTATATATTAAGGAAACAGATGGCCGACCAGCAGATGGTGCAATCCAGTCCCGCATAGGATGAGAGGAAATGGAAGAAGACCAAGGAACGCCATACGCTTTGAGAGCAGAACGTAATTGAAGAAAAACAAAATATGCAGATGCTGGTAGACAAAATTTGGTTCTTAATGTCTGAAATGAACAGAGGCCCTGGTTATCATATATATAACTGCACGTGTTTACACCTAAAGAAGACCAAAAGGGTTGGACAAATGGACGATTTCCGCATACAAAATTAAAATTGTGCCATAAGGGTGTACTGTTACAAAAATTTGAAGGATCCACCTATCCGACGTTCAACCGTTTTCCAGATTTTAATAGAGTTAGCCACAACCGGACCAAATTTATAATTATCCCCTTTTTTCCTGTGCCAGTAAATAACATATCTTGAAGTCTATTTGGTTTAACCTTGTCAGCTTCAATCACTCTCCATGAAACTGTAGATTGAGGATCAACCCAATTATGAAGAGCCTTAAGCTGGAATGACCAATAATATAATTCAAAATTTGGTACAACCAGTCCTCCTGCGCTATTAGGATGTTGTAATGTGGTAAGTTTAATTCTGGGACATTTATCATTCCAGATAAACTTAGAAATTATGGAGTTGATCTCCTTAAAGTAACCTGGAGAGGGAGAAAGTGGTAGCATAGAGAAGAAAAAATTAAATCGAGGTAACAAATTCATCTTAACAGCGGAGATCCTTCCCACTGGGCAAAGTTACGTCCAAAAGAAGTCTTTGCAGACGTTGAAAAGACGTCCACTGAGGAGCCAGAATGAAAGCTTTTATGATGTCTTTTTTTGACGTGTTCTGCACGTCCGATATAGACGTTCATGGAACATCCGTACAAGGTTAAAAACAAGTTCAAATGTGGTCAGTGGACATATTTTTAACATCATTTAAGATTCATTTAGAATTAATTTATACTGTTTCTGGACCAAATAAATGGACTGTGTTTGTCCAAAAATAATGAAAATAAAAGAATCTGCACTGAAACAGCATTGACGTTTATGAGATAATTAAATGATCAAATAACTGATGATTGAGCATTTGGCATTTGATTTGCAAAATCTGTTTCGGCTTTATACAGATTTGTGTAAAAACCTTTAAATATGTCATTAATTGCCACAGGATTTGTGGTGACCTGATCATCTGATGATTTTATTGCACTAATATATGCCTTAGACTCGCACTCTTTCAACCTAAGGGCCAATAAATGACTAGGTCTCTCTGATTCAAAACAATATTTTTGCCTAGTCCTATGTAAAATAAATTCCGCCTTTGAGTGTGAAAGTAAATCATATTCTTCTTTTAAAGAGGACAGCTGTGTAGCCTGTTGCTCAGTAAAATGTTGTTTTTGTAGGTTTTGTAATGATTGGATTTTATTTTCTAATTGTGTAAACTGGTGAGTTTTCGCTTTGGCGAGAGTAGAAGAGAAAGATATACAGAAACCTCATATAGCACACTTAGTCGTTTCCCACAGTATTTGAGGATCCACATCAGAGGGCATATTAATTTCAAGAAATTCCTTAATATATTCTTTTAGAGAAGTAATGAAAGTCTGATTACTTAATAATTATATGTTAAAGCGCCATCTAGGGGACTTGACTTTAACATCAGAAAGAGGAACACTGCACAACACAGCAGAATGATCAGATAATACAATTGGTAATATAGAGATGGAGGAATTAGACGAAATTAAAGATGGGCTGAGAAATATGTAGTCTATCCTAGAGAAAGTCTTGTGTCTATTAGAAAAAAAAGTGAAGTCCTTAGCTTTAGTATTCTGAATTCTCCAAAGATCGATTAAGTTAAGCTCAGTGATAAATTTATTCAGTAATTTAGAGGATGGATTGGCTGTTTTATCAGGACGAGATTTATCTAAAGCAGGATTTATGACAGCATTAAAATCACCAACCACCACTAGAGGGCAGTCAATTTCCTCAAGTAGAGTTTTGGAAATCTGTGTAAGGAATGCACTGTCTGTCTCATTCGGACCATAAATAGAGACCAATGCTAACCTATTATTATATATTTTGCATCGGATAAAAACAAATCTACCCTTCTCATCACTACCAAGGTGTTCAATCGTTAAATTTAACTTCCGATTAACAAGGATAAGCACCCCCTTAGTTTTATTTTGAGCGCAGGAAAAAGCTGTTAATTTGCAATACTTATTCTGGAAATGTGCCACGTCAGATTGTTTTAAATGCGTCTCTTAAATTAGGGCACAGGAAATAGATTTACGGTGTAAATATTCTAACACACGGGTTCGTTTAACAGCAGAATTTAAACCATTCACATTCAGTGATAAAATATTTAGAGTATGCATTGAATATTCATAATCCCAAGATTGTATTCAATAAAAAAAAGCAGAAGCACTTCCATTCTGTAAATAACATGTAAACGCTGATGTGCATTTTAGATACCAAGCCTCCTAGATGAAAAATCCCTTTAGAAATAAGGTAAAATAAATAGAAGTATAAATGTCTGTTGTAAAAAACAAAAACAACATAAAAACATGAACAACCGACAACCATAAACAAGGAACAATTCAGACCGCACATTACCGAGAACATAGGTCTGACTGAGCAACACAAAACAGTGATGGTTCGTGACCGATCCACTCCAATGCAAGACATGTCTCCCGAAAGGCTCACACAGCCAAAAAAATAATAATATTTTTTTTAAATTAAACCTACTCTCCATTAGTCCCCTCCAAAAAAGAAAAAAAGGAGTGTTAGTCTTACCAGCAAAGAGATCGTTGTACCGGATATATAGGGACAATATCCCAGTAGAAGAGAGGAGAGAAGAAAAGGCAAAAAATAGGTTTAGCAAGCGTCCATGTCCATCCTGCCATCCTCCCCCACTGGGCAGCTAGGACCGCCTCCATCCTGGCCAACAAGCCCCTCCCGCCGGGCCGGAGAAACAGCGGCCGCTGCTCCCCCGTCGTCCCCCTGCAGAGCCGTGGCATACGTTCTCCGCTGAGACAGAGAGCTGACAAAATCTTCCGCTTTCTGAGGGGAATCGAAGCTTCTCTGCTCACCCTTGTGCCGTAGTTTAATTACCTATTATCTTCTTCAAAACCGGACCAAATGCCTTTCTCCTGATCGCTGTAGCTGGAAAAAATAGTAGTGTGACATTGTTGTTCTGTGCGCATTTCACCGGATAAGCCTGCCGGGCACCCTTCAGGATTTCCAATCTGTCATGCCATCTTAGTACACGGAAGATGAGAGTGCGCGGCCGATCGGAGCCCCTCCCTCCGTCATACAATCTCAATGTCACAGCCCCTCAAGGAAGGAATCCACTTGGAAAGATTAACTCTGAGGAAACCAGCTGCATCGGGACCCTCCGTCCCTTCTGGCAGCCCCACCAGTCTTACGTTGTTCCTTCTGCACCTGTCCTCAACATCCGTCATCTTCTCGGTGAGTCGCTCCAGCTGATTTTTTAAGTCCGTGACTGCACTCCTATCCTCACGTGCATCTGCCTGAACAGAATCAACGCGGTCACATGTCTGCTTCGCCGCGGTAGCTATGGCCTCAAATTCCTCTCTTAGCTCTTTATCAGACTTGTTGGTCGCTTGTATGTCCTCACGCAGTTCGAGCAATGCTGCAATCAGCACAGAGTCCATCGCATCTCTTACTGCCGAATTCACAACCGAATTCAAAGTGCTTTGCTGTTCTTTAAATGCTAGTTCAATGCGGCTAGCAATAGCATCGTCGAGGTCTTCTCTGGAGATGGCGGAATCTCTGAATTTTTTCTTCATTGGCGATTGCTCAATCTCTCTTTTCCGATCCCATTTATCTGCCTTAGCACTCATGATGGGTCCAATGCAGAGTGGTTTAAATTTTACTGACAGGATCCTAAAATATGTGGCAAAGTGAGCAGAGTGAAAGACTAAGCCTGCATCGCCGTCGAAGGGTCACGTGATCCCCATTTCAAAATATTCTTCAGATTTCTTCTAAATATATATAATTTGTATTTTTAGAATAATACCACATCTGCAGATATTTATAACCATATTATTTACACTGTCCTTTTCGGACCTATATCGTTTCCATGTTGGTCTTACTGCTGGCAGTGTAAACCGACCCCTTAAGATCAATATGTGCCTCAATTTACAGGAAGCAACAGAAGCAGGTAGACTGTCTGGATCCTGTGGGAATAGCTGCCAGGAAACGCTCACTTTCTGTTGACCGTTCTAGACCGTTCTAAGTTGTTTTTAATCATGCAATTGTTTGTTACGTCTTGTTAATAAACCTTCAAAAGAATGCAACGGATAGGAATGCGTCATGGATTTATTTCCTTCTGCTTAGCCTCTCAGCGGCTATAGGCTGTCGCTATATACAGAAAACATTTACATTTACATTTACATTTATGCATTTAGCAGACGCTTTTATCCAAAGCGACTTACAGTGCATTCAGGCTATCAGGCTTATCACTATGAAAACATAATGCACCTACATCAAATTCAAGTCCCATGTGAGCTTTTCACTTAGCAGCCAGATGTAAAACCTATGTATTCACAAAGCTTGACCCTTATGTGCTTATTCTGCTTTTTTCATCACGACAGGAGAAGGGCGAAGGCTGAAGGGAACAGAACAAGACACAGATGATGATTTAGTGAGTATCACTGAAGTAAAGCACATTCAGCAAATATTCAACATACACTTGTGTTAAACTGTCTCTCTTTTTTAAATTGGTTAATTGTTTAAACAATCTTTAATTGGTGTTTGATATAATAGGTATGTGAGGAGCCTGAAGTTTTAGAGGGGGAAAGACCTCGTCCACAGGGTTCCTCTCCTGTTGAGGAATTCCCCACCACAGAGAAATACACAAAACAGGTGAGCGCTACATTAGACTCTTATCTTATTTATGTACAGTATAATAACCCTAATTCAGAATTGTATAATGCTGTATTTGATCATCAAACTATTATCTATTTAATATATCGCATGCTGTTTTGTCAGGCTGAAGGTGACTTCTATGACTCACCCACCAAGAGTTCCAAAAAAAGCAAAAGGATTGGTTTCGGCTCACTGTTTGACAAGCGTTCCTCTGCCAAGATGAATCAAACAGAGGTCAGACACACCTAAAGTTCTCTTTAGTGATGATTAGGAATGTAAATACTGAGAAAACATGAATCAATTTCTAAATTACTTGCATTCTGTTTCAGGATATGCAAAGTGATCAGTCAGAAATAATAGTGAAAACTGTGAAAGAAGTCTGTGCTGAGGGTTTGATTGTAAGTGGAGGAAAGGACGGCATCTTCATCAAGGAAGTAAAACCAGAGTCGCCTGCCTCAAAGCATTTAAGTGTGAAAGAAGGTGAGATTTTTATTGTAGCACATTACAGAACATTTCTGAATACAGCTAAATTTGTTTTTCCTCCATCTTTTCACTTGCATCCTCATTTGTGTTCTTCCATCTGGCCTTTCAGGTGATCAAATACTTAGTGCTACAGTATATTTTGATAATGTGTCATATGAAGACGCCCTCCAGATTCTTGAGCATGCTCAACCATATAAAGTGGCATTCTGTCTAAAACGCAAACCACCTCCAATAACCCAGGAAGATGATGAGACAATGAGGCCAGATACAACCATTGTAATTATAATACTGTTCATTATATTCTTAAATACAGAATACAGCCAAGCTTCTTCAGAGGTTTCATTGACATTATATCTGCTTCATTAATGTTTGCAGGGCGAGGAGGCTGAGCAAGAAGAAGAAGGAAGAGGACCAGAGATGAGAGGTCGAAGAAAGACAAAAAAGCAACATGATCGCATCTCTTGGCCTAAATTCCCTACCTTTAGCAAAGGTCGCAGGGCGAATTTTAAAAGATCTCACAGCACATCAGAAGCAGAGGAACAGAGAAAATTAGAGATAAGTCCACCAACAAGTGACACAGAGTCTCCACTTAAGTCTCCGTTAAAATCCCCAGATGAAAAAGAAAAGAAAAAGATACACAAAATGAAACTTAAGAAGCGGATGGCAGGCCGCAGGAGCAAATCTGTTGAAGAAACCCAAGAAAACGAAGAGGCGCTTGCAACAGACGATATGGAGGGCTTGGACAACCAAATTATTATGAATATAGTGGAAGAGCAAGTGCCAGTGATTAATGTAATAGAGAGTCCTAAAATACTGAATGAAGCTGACTCAGCTAAAACAAGAAATGAATATACATTCTCGACTTTGACAGCGACTGAATCACTGCATAAGGTAGAGCTCATCAGTGTGGACACCACATTAAAGACTACTGATATTACAGTCACTCTTGGAGATGATGGCAAAGAAAGGAGAGAGAAATCAGAACTGAGGGTTAGCATTCCAGGAAAGGATACATATGAAATAGAAACAGAGAGTCAATTAAAATCCTCCACAAGTGGAATGAGAACTTTGGAACCATCAACATTCAACAATATTTTGGACAGTCCAAATGTAATACCACAAACTGAACCAGCTGGACATCAAGTTGATTCCGATAGCAAACCAAGAGATAAAGAGATTTTAGAAAAGACTCAAGAGTCAGGAAAAACAGACATGATCATACCTAAAGTTGATGTTTCTCTTGACATGCCAGAGGTAGGACCGATAAGCAAATCACCAAGAATTGGCAGCGACAAGGAAAAGAAAGAAATAAACATTCTAGAAACAGAAAGTTATGGAATTCGAACCAGAGGACCACTGGCAGACATAGCCATTTCAAAGAGCCATTTTTCAAATGCAGTAAACAGACTAGACTTTACATCAGACACTTTCACTTTTGAGATTCAAACAAGTGAGGATGTGTCCTCAACAGACACAAAGAAACCAATTACTCCAACACCTGTTATATCACAGCCAAAATCACATGCTCTGGATGTGGACAGAAGCAGGAAGAGTACTGGAGTTAGCACTGACATTGAATCAACTTTTAAACTGCCTAAAGTAGATGTCTCTGAATTCGACCACCAAGAATCAATAACTTTAAAACAGAGAGAACCAACCAAAGTACCTCTCCTGAAACGAGAGGAAATTGAGATTCCTGGCATGGAGGACAAAGGATCAAAAGCCAAGGTTAAATCTCCTAGAATTAAAGAAAAAAAAGTTGAGAAGATAATAAATATATCAAAATCAGAAAAAAAGCAAGCTCGGGGTCAAGAGTTTAATGTTGAGGATGTAAAAGAAGCAGTATCAAAATTCCCTGCCTTCAAATTACCTGAGAGAGACATCACTGGAGTCCTTGTACAGAGAGAGGTCACAATCATGGAAATTAAGTCAGACAAGACTGGCATGACACCTAAAGGATCCCCTTGTAAAATGTTGGGCATGAGCACAGAAATAAACATTAATTTGCCTGACAAAATGGATAAAGAAAAGCAGAGACTTTCTCCTGTTGCTACAAAAGATCAAGCCTTCGTATTACCAAAAATTGAACAATTGCATCTAGATCAAATGGTTATAACTGAGAGCAAAACAGACCAATCAAAAATTAAACTTGTTGACCACCAACCCAAACCTGGCAAAATGTTAGCAAGGGATGATAAGATAAGTACATCTCCAGATGTAAAATTCAAACTTCCAAAGCGTGAAGACATTGAAATACCAGGAATGGAAGCCATTGAACAATCAATTCCACCGCAAAAAATCATAATAGCCAAAGATACAGACACTCAAGACAAGGCTGTGAAAGACTATACTGGTACCAATATTAAAGCTGACAAAAATGTGCATGAAAAGAAATCAAAGAAATCAAAGGTATCAATGCCAAGTTTTGGAATCATGACACCTGACATTCACTTCCCAGGTATTGCGATTGAATTACCAATAAAGGACACGTCATCTAAAAGTGACAGTGGTGCAATCAAGGAGATGAAAACTGAAGCAAAAATATCTCTTGAAGAAGACACCAAAAAATCTTCTGAAGAAGCAACATTTGATGAAACTAAAAAAGCACATGATATAGAGGGTGATCAAATGCTCCATCGTGATGTTTGCACTGCTATTGTTAAGGAAACCTCAAAACAAGACGTTGAAGGAGAACTGAAGGCTGAAATCAAAAGCAAAGACGCAGATTTTTCCCCACAAAAAAAGAAACTGCCTAAATTTAAAATGCCCAAAATTGGAGGGAAATCTATGAAAGGAACAGCTGAAGTCACTACAAAAGAGGATGTTACAGTGCAAGAAAGTGACATAACAGAGGTTGTATTAGATTCTGAGAAGAGAACATCTGAGACTGATCCAGAAACAGACAAAAATTGGAGTAAATTAAAAATGCCGAGCATAGATGTTTCTGTTCCAAAAATAAAAATCCCTAAGGCAGAGGGAAAATCAAAGCAGGAGGAAACTGGGCCTGTTGAGGATGATCGAGAGGAAAGTGGATTTAGACTGATCAAGTTTGGTATTTCAATTCCAAAAGAGAAGACAGAAGAAGGTGGTCTGTTACCAGATGATTCTGAAAAAAACATCAAGGTTAGCGGAAAAACTGAAGTGGAGCTACCTGAACTTCCACAAGCTGAAATAAAAGAATCAGAGTCTAAAATGAAGAGAAGGAAAATATCATTTCCCAAATTTGGATTCTCTAAATCAGATACTAAAGTATCTGATGCTGACATAACTCTCCCAGCCGCACAGGGCTCTTTACATGATGCTGATGGGACAGAAATAGAAGTTGAAAGTAAGACCACAGATGTAGAGGCTGAGTTCAAGGATTCAACAGATTCTCCCACAAAATTTAAACTTCCCACAATTAAACTTCCCAAATTTGGAGTCTCATTTCCCAAGTCAACTGATGCTGGGGCCGATAATCAAATGCCTGATGTCAGAAAAGAGGAGACTACAATGGATGTTAAATTGCCAGAAGCTAAACTATTTGTAGAATCAACAGCACTATCTGACAAGAAAGGCCCGGAAATTACTCTCAGTGTATCCAAACCTGAAGTTGACTTGTCTCTGCCTGAGGGTAAGGTAGAAATCAAAGGTTTTCAGAAAAAAGAAATAAAATCATCTGAAGAAATTCCATTTTCTAAACCAGATATTGATGCTAGTCTGACTGACCATGATACTGGAGAAATTCCAGCCACTGCGATTTCAAAACAAGACATCAAAGCTGTAGGTGTTGATGTCAGTCTTGCACAGGTTGATTTATCAATTCCAGAGGGTTCTGTGGAAATAAGAGAACCTGGTGTGAATGTCACAATTTCAAAGGATGAGGCTGAACATAAAGATCTAACAAGTGGTGGTACACCAGTAAAGTTTAAACTTCCCTCTCTCAGCTTACCAAAATTTGGTGGAAAATCATCTAAGGTAGTAAAAGATATGCCAGTTGTAGATATAGATATTGAAGAACCTGATGTAAGCCTTCCAGAAACAGAAATATGCTTGAAACTCAAAGATGATGCAGCATCAGGTGATCTCAAGGATTTATTTGAGACTACAGAAGGTCAGTTTGTTAGTGTAAATGTCAAGGTTGAAGAACCAATCCTCAAAGAACAAGAGGTTACCGTTACACTGCCTAAATTTGGCATTAGCCTTCCAAAGGTTGAAGCCCACAAGCCAGCCGATAGTACGAACAAAGAAGAATCAATTATAGACCCCAAAGAATCAAATACAAAGTCTGTCCAGGCTGAGAAAGATCCAAGATCTCCAACCAAAATTAAACTTCCTACAATTAAATTCCCAAAATTTGGGGTATCATTTCCAAAATCAACAGATGCCATCTCTGACAGTCAAATGCCTGAAGTCAACAAAGATGAACCTACCATGGAAATTAAAGCGCCAGAAACCGAACTGTCTGCAGAACTGCCATCATTACCTGAAATGAAAACCCCACATATTATTCTCAGTGTTTCCAAACCTGAAGTTGATGTATCTATCCCAGAGGTAGACAAGGCTATTGATGCACACTCTGAAAAGATATTGTCTTCAGATCATGCATTTTCTAAACCAAAGGTTAAGAGCCTTGTAGGCCATGGTCTTGATCAAGAGACAGCTATAGAAGATTTGAAAGTGCAAGCCAAGAAACTTGAGGCAGAAGTCAAACTTCCTTCAGGTTCAGTAGATGAAGTCATCCTGGAGGCTAAAGAAAAGGAGAGTGAATTCAAACTTAAGAAACGTAAAATATATTTTCCGAAATTTGGCTTTTCCAAATCTGACACTAAGATCCCTGATGCTGACACCAGTCTTCAAAAAGAAGGAATATCTGTGCCTGACACTGAGATCAAAGAGACTGAAGTGACACTTCCTGCTCCAGAGGTTGAAGTCCAGTTAAAAAACAAAAGTACTTCTGGCTCTCCATCTAAATTCAAGCTTCCAACAATTTCTCTCCCTAAATTTGATATTTCCATTTCAAAGACTGAAGAATATACTACAAAAGCTGAGGATGATGCACAGTCAGAAATAAAGGCAGCATCAACAGTTGCATCACAAGATAAAGATGCAGGAATGCAAGATCCAGAACCATCTAAATCAACTTTTGAAACCCTACCAGTGGATGCTGAAATAAAAACCAAAGACACGGATCCTGATAGTCAAGGAAGTAGATTTATGATGCCTAAATTTGAATTTTCATTTCGAAAGCTAAAGGGACCAGAATTTAAAAAGGGTGCATCAAGAACAGATGTGGAAAAACCAGAAGTTTCACTGAAACATGACAAGGAGAGTGCTGAGGGAACTGCAAACATACCTGGGGCATCTGTGGAAATGGAGGTAATGCTGAAAATGCCAAGCTCAGAGCATGCATTTTCTGAACAAGACATTAAAGCTCCAGAGATTAAGGTTATGAGGGGAGATACAGCTATGGCAGTTGGTGAAGCGGATGTGAATCTTCAGTCTGACTTGAAACTTCAAACAGAGATGTTAAAAGAAGATTCAACCACAGGAGGATCACAGACCAAATTCAAACTTCCTACCTTCAAATTACCCAAATTTGGAAGTTCATCTTCCAAAGTAAAAGCTGAAATAACGGATTTGAGGGGTGAGGAAATTACTTTGGAGACTGAAGATGTATTCACATCAGTAAAACCATCAGACATAAAAATTGACTATAATGTGCCCAGTCAAGAGTTGAAGAAACCCTCAATCAGTGTTGATCAGCAAAAGGTAGATAGTGGAGATCAATACACCCTGTCACTTACAGAGGCCAAAACATCAAAGGCAGAATGCTATATTTCCTTCCCAGAGGTAGAACTTGGGGAACCATCAGCTAAAGCAGAAGCATCACAAGCCACACTAGACAGCAAATTTGATCCAAAAGTTGATTTAAAAGACACAAGTCTGAAAATGAAAAGACCAGGCTTTTCACTTCCTAAATTTGGATTTTCTAAAACAGATATCAAGGCCCCAGAGATTGATGTCAGTCTTGCACAAGTTGATGCCTCTAAACCAGAAGGTGATGTTAAAATAAAAGAACAAAGCATGAATATCTCACTGTCAAATGTTGAGGATGATCAAAAAGATACAGGAACTCTTGGTGCCACAACAAAATTTAAACTCCCCTCAATCAACATCCCAAAGATTGGAGGACAAGCTACGATGGAAGAGAAATCTATGCCAGTTGTAGATATAGCTGTTAAAGGACCTGAAGTGAGTGGTCCAGATACACAAATAAAAATATCAGGTGAAGCCCCATCAGTAGATATAAAGGGACCTCATCTAGCCACAGAGGGTCAAATTGTAAGTGTGGACTTGAATGTTGATGACACTGAACTTGGAGGACAGGGGGGAAAGTTTAAGATGCCAAAGTTCGGTATTGGCCTACCTAGAGTAAAAGGGTTTGATTTAAGTACATCAAAGTCAGATGATACAATTGAAGTACAACGAATTGATATAAAAAAACCTGAGATAACAACTGATGGGATGGTTCACCCACCAAAACAAGATTCTAAAGGTTTAGATGTGCAGATGAAGACATCAGCTGAATTTGGGTTTTCAAAACCAGAATTAAAAGCCCCTGAAGTTGATGCAAGTATTCAAAAAACTGATATCCCCATACCCGAAGGCAGTATGGACCTAGAAGAAGCAAATGTGGATATTAAAGTGTCAAAGATGGAGTCTGACCAAAAAGGTTCAACAATTTTTGGATCCCCAACAAAGTTTAAACTCCCATCTATAAGCCTCCCGAAATTTGGTGTTAAATCACCAAAAGTACCATTAGACATTAATGTGACAGATTCAGAACTAGAAGGAACAAACTTAAAAACTGACATTTCTAAACCTGATGTGAAATTAGAAGCACAGCCACCCAATACTGAAGCTAAAGTTGAAGGGAGTGCAGACATGCCTGAGGTTGACTCCATAGGACTCCAAGTAAAATTGAAGAGACCGAGCTTTTCATTTCCCAAGTTTGGGTTTTCTAAACCAGACACTTCAGCTCCAGAGATTAATGTCAGTGCACCAAAGGCTGAAGTGTCCATACCAGAGGTCAATGTACCTGTAAAAGAACAAACAGCAGAAGTCACACTTTCCAGAGGAGAGGTTGAACAGAAAGATCTAACGATTGTTAGTTCCCCAACCAAATTTAAACTGCCAGAAATTAACTTGCCAAAATTTGGAGTCAAAACTTCAAAAGGTACAGTAAGTTTACCATCAGCAGATAAGGACATAAAAGGAATCAGAATCACTGCTCATGAACCAGACATCAAGGTGTCAGGTCAAATACCAAAAATGGACTTGGATGTACAAGAAATAGAGACCGATATACATGCCACAATAAGAGAAACTGATGTTCATCTAGCAGAAGCTAAAGTAATACTACCCCAACCTAATGTTGACATTCAAGACATATCAATCGAAGGCAAACCAGATATGACTGAAGTTGACTTGAAAGGGCTTGATGTGAAACTGAAGAAGCCAAGCTTTTCACTTCCAAAATTTGGTTTTTCAAAGCCAGATATTAAGGGGCAAGATGTTGATGCCAGTCAACCAAAGGTAGATATGTCTATGCAAGAGGTTAACATACCTATTAAAGACGTAAATGCAGAAATTACTATTACAGATGAAGTGAAACAAGGAGATACAACAAAATTTAAGCTGCCCTCAATCAACCTTCCAAAGTTTGGACTCAAACATCCAAAAGCTACAGCTGACATTCCAGCAGTTGAAGTAGATATCAAAGAACCTGAAATCAGTCTCCCAGAAAAAGGAGAGTTACAAACCACTGACACAGAAACAAACATAGACATTAAAGAGCCATCTGTTGATGTGGACATTAAGGTTAAAGAAATTGATGCTGATGGGATGGGAAGTAAGTTCAAGCTGCCAAAATTTGGAATTGGCATGCCAAAAGCAAAGGGGATAGAGATGGAGGGAAAAGAAATAAACATAGAGACTGACCTGCTATGCGAAGAAAAGGTAAATGTACAACAGCCCAGCATTGAAATTCAAAATGTGACCATTGAGGGGAAAACAGATAAAGTTGAAGTTGACTCCAAAGGGCTGAAAGTGAAACTTCCCAAATTGGGATTTTCAAAACCAGATCTTAAGGCTCCTGAAATTGATGTGAGTCTACCCACATCAGTGGGAAATGTTGATGTTTCAGTGCAATCTGCAGACATTAAATTACCAGAACAAGAACCTGATTTGAAGGAGGAAACTTTTGGCTCTCCAACAAGATTTAAACTTCCAACAATCAATTTCCCAAAATTTGGAACCAAAGCATCAAAGGACACAGTTGATATACCTACGGCACATGTGGACATCAAAGTTCCTGAAGTAAGCCTTCCTGATAAGAAGTTTAACATGTCAGGAGAAGTGTCAAGTGTTGAAATGAAAGGGCCAACAGTTGAAGGTCCATCCATTGAGATAAACATTAAGGGAGATGATAAAGAGCAACAAGAGGGCAAATTTAAGCTTCCAAAATTTGGAATGGCTCTTCCAACAATTAAAGGTCCAGATGGTGAACAAGGGCTTAAGAAAGCTCTGACCGAAACAGAAGTGAAAATGTCAGGGGATATACTATCTATAGACAAGAAAGAGCTAAAGTTACCCAAAGGATCAGTGGAAGTGGATGTGGAGACTAAAGGTGCTGAACTTGAAGTAGAAGAAAGTAAAATCAAACTACCACAGTTTGGAATTTCTCTACAAGCATCGAAAAGCCCAGAAATTGACATAAGTGTTTCAAAATCAGAGGTTTCCCAAACTGATGTTAAAGGATCTGTTACAGTAAAAGATTTTGTGGTCGAGGAACCAGCAGATTTAACTGATATGAGTTCTAAGGGACTTAGTGTAAAAATGAAGAAACCAAGCTTTGGATTTCCAAAATTTGGATTTTCAAAATCAGATGGCAAAACCCAAGATATTCAAGCCAGTGAAACAGCAGCAGATATATCCTTGCCAGAGGGCACTACAGAAATAGGAGAAAGTGAGACAGAAGGCAAAACTGAAATAACAAGTCCACAATTTGGCTCGCCAACAAAATTCAAACTCCCAACAATAAAATTACCCACATTTGGAGTTTCCACTCCAAAGGTCCCTAGTGATGCAGCAAAGGCTGATTCTGAAACCAAGGAAATTAAAGTTAGTTCTGTAGATTATGAGATGGAGACATCAAAGGTGGATCTATCAGGTGACATCAAAGGCAAAACTGCAGAGACTGAAACCCCATCTATTGATATTAATATAAAAGAAAAAGAACTTAATCAAGAGGGTCAGGAAATTAAATTTAAACTTCCAAAATTTGGGATTTCGTTACCCAAAGTAAAAGGTCCTGAGGTGACGGTGACTGCAAAAGAGGTAAAGACAGAAACACCTAAAATTGGGATCACTGAACCAGAAATTAAGGTCGCAGCAGAAGATGCAAGTCTCCCAAAAGTAGACATGGCTTTAGAGGGAGGTTCCAGCCTTGAAAAAAAAGAGGTAGAGACAGAGTTAAAAACTGATACAGTCGTTTCAGGTTCTCCAAGTAAATTCAAATTGCCTACTTTTAAAATGCCAAAATTTGGAACTTCGGCTCAAAAAACATCTGATGCACAAGTAAAAGTTGCAGAAGTAGATGTACCAGACACTGACCTAAATATTGAAGACAAGCCTGTACAAGTGTCTAAAGAAACAAAAAGAGAGGGTGAAATTAAAGAAACAACTGAACAGCTTCCAGAGGCTGCTGCTAAAAAACTGGATGGGGACAAAGGCTCCCCAAGTAAATTCAAGCTTCCTACTATAAAAATGCCAAAGATCAGCATTTCAAGAACAAAATCTCAGGAAGGAGAAGATGACACAACCACCAAAGTGAGTGCTCCAGATGCTAAAATAGAACCCAAAGATGATACTCAAGGGGCTGGAAAATCACCAAAATTTACAATGCCTACACTTGAGGATGTTCTCAGGGGCTTTGAAGTTGAATTTAATGTTCCAACAATAGAGGAAACGGAAGCACAAAAGGACAAACCATCTGTTAAGCAAGATCAGGAGACTGGAGCAAAAGTTGAGGAAGCAGTAGAACATAAGGACAAAGGAGCTCAGGAGAAATCAAAATTTAAATTTAAATTTCCAAAATTAGGATTCAGCCAGTCTTCAGATGAAAGCGATAAGTTGGTTGACACTAAGATTGAAGAAAGTGAAAAGCGTCTGGAGGCTTCAGCAGATCAGAAAGCAACTGTTAGCAAAGAACAAGTGAAAACAGAGAAAGGGAGCTGGTTCAAGTTCTCATTTTCTTCTCCAACCAAAACGTCAAAAACAGATGAGAAAGAAATAATCCAACCACCTGAACAGGCTGAGAAGCTTGATGATGTTGAGAAAGAATCAAGCAAGGAACACGAGGAACCTGAGATGAACTCTCTCAGTGAGGCTGTGGAGGAAAACCTTAGCCCAACACTGTCACTGAAGTCATCTGAAGCTTTTGCAGATGTAAGTTCTACAGTAACCACTGAGCAAATTAGCCAGTCACAGACCTCACCTACAAAAGTTAAAGTGAAATATGCTGAACCCACTGCCACCATTGGGCTCGATGTACAAAGTGATGTTGTGACTTCCACAGCCAGATGTGAACTGATATCAATGGAGCCTCACCAGCCAGAGAAAGTCAACATCCCTTTCTCATCGGATATGTCCTCAGCCTCAGTGGACACTCTGAAACAGATGTCAGGGGAAATCCATATCATCACATCGAACATACAAGCTATACCAGAAACACAGCAAGCCTCAATCTTTACTAATTTAGACACACATGGAATTCACACCTCACCTTTACAAGTAACAGTAGGCTCAGACTCAGTGTTGACAGTGGAGGAAACCAGAGTGCAAAGTGGGATGCGCACATTGGTGGAAAGGCATGTTGTGAAAGAAACTTTACATGATGACAAAGAGACAATACTTGTGACACACAGCACACGTGTATTTGAAGGAGACGCTGCAGAACCCATTTCTGATGAGACGGCTTCCTCAATTCGTAGGCTAAAAGATACGGTACACATTGAGAAAATGAAGTTTTTTGACAGTGTAGCAACAACTGAAAAAGTCACAATAGTGAGCTCTGAAACATCTCTAAGACATATGGATTCCTCTACCGATGAGAATGGGAAATGAACATGAGATATGGCTGATTTGATTTTATGCTTTTGAATGTATGTTTCAGTGTTCTCTTATATAATCATATAAACCAGCTGAATTGTAATGCTATTAAGCAAAAGAGCGCTGATACTTATGAACATATCACAGAGTATTGTTTAGCTAACAGAGATTTTATGCTTAAAAGACTTTTAAAAATCTATATCCACTGGGAAAATAAAATGATGTACATGGATTAATAGGAAAAAAGTATGTTATAATTTTATGTGTGGGTTGTCAGTGTGCTTTATTGTAAAACTGATATCTTGGGAATATTGTTTATAGTACAAACTTGGTAATCAAGCAAACACCATTTAAACAGATATATTCACAAATAAAATTCATTATAAATTTGATGTGGCTATTAAAGACTGTTGACTGTATCACATATTGAGGCATTTGTTTCTTTAAGGTTATTTATTTTGTGAAAACTATATAATTGCATATAAAATCTGTTTCTGCAGCCTTGAGCAAAAAAAATGAAAATATTATGTAAATATGTTTTATTCACCCAAAAGCATTTGCACCTACGGTATGATGGAATCAATTGACTTGCAAAACACACAATGCATATTTTAAAATACAAATAATTTTCTTAATAAGCAATGACTTTTCTTTTAGCATTTATAGTCAAAGTAATCAAATTAATGTTGTAAGAGAAACACTTTAACTGGTTGCTGCAAAATAAATAAAAAGTGGAATTATGCTCCATGTCTCTGACTTATTGTGTGAACGTGTACACAAATAATAAAACATTTGAGCGGACTGAGAGACAGACCACAAGATCTTTACAAATTCTGATGGGAAATACTATTTCCTGGTAGCACTAATTAGGCTACTATAATAGGCTACTATACATAACAATACTAAAACAGATCAGTTTAAGTGTAGAGCCAAGAAAGAGTTAAAATAATGTAAACGTAGACAGGTACCAAAGGCTGACACAAACAGTTCATCGCAAGGCGACGTTTAGAAAGATACTTACAGCCCAGCCTAATAGCCTATTGTATACTATTTTACGGGTTGCTTAGGAGTGATATTCAGCTGTGATGTCCTGTTCTCCAAGTGCATTTGAAGGTTTTATCAAGTTATAGGCCTAATGTGATTTGTTCGGAGTTATCGTAAATCATTTACTTAAAACACTGAACGAAATGAGTGCTGAAATAAGAGGTTGTGTACTTTTGTACTTTTCATAGCCTGCTATTTTCTGCCAGTGATTCAACAAATGTGATGGAATTTCTGAAGCAGGTAAAAACAGACTGTAGGGTACACGTTTTTGCTTAATGTGGCATGTGCTCTGTAACGTTATTTCTGTTTATGGTTAGCCTGTGCCTGTTTAGGAACCCATTACGTGCACTTGCCTAGAAATACATAATTTTCACCACAAGCTCATTTATTTAGTTGTTTTTGTAAGTGCTGGGGAAGGGGGACTATTGAAAGCCCTGTTACACAGTTGTGACATTGTGTTGAAAAAAAAAAAGATACTTTTCTTTTTCTGTGAGGTGTTTATGGTTTGGCTGCCTTGACTACAACTTCAACTAGGGGAAACCAGTACTTTAGGGTAAAAAAGGAAAGACTGACCATTGCCACTGAGTGATATACAGTGTGTTCTCCTGGAGAGGCAATGCCCTTTAATCTGTGTGCATTCTTGTGGTTGCTCAGATATTGGATTTACACCAGCATGTAGTCTGTGCTACAGTATTGTGTAATAGTCAGCCTCTTAGTAGTAATTAAAAGATGTACTAAGTGTTCTGTTTATTATAATCATTTGTAAGGGATTCTGAATCAGAGGAAAAAAGCACATCACATTTATTACGTCTTACGAACCAACATTATTAGATTATTTTTTATTTGGCATTTAAGATAAAAATTACCAAATGTGACTGATAACACTGTTTAAAAAAAGTTTAATAATTATGGAAATATTTAATAATACACACATTTTCATAAGAAAAATGTAGACAGCATTAAAAAAAAGA
>JALXFT010002195.1:0-36083 GCA_023376895.1 Aspiorhynchus laticeps
CCAAATTTTGCCATATGTTAAATATTAAGTTTCTATAGTATATAAATATATTGTAGAAACTTAATTTCCTGTAAAGCTGCTTTGCAAAGATCGTACTGTAAAAGGCCCTATACAAATAAACTTGAATTAAATTGAAGTTACCACATCATGGTCCAGTTTGAATATGGATTTAAAGTGCTTTTGGGCGTGAGACCATAGTCTGGACTATTTTTGACTGTTCCTGGCTTTGAAGAGTCTGGTGTGTTTTCATTACAAGAGGTTGGATTATTCATTTGCTATCAGTCAACGTCAACTACAGACAGTGTTTAGACATTGATGTACTACAGAGAAGACTTTTGCACACACCAACTTTCACATGACGAAATCCTACAATATTACATTGTTTATTGTACTTGTATGTTTACATTATTGCCTATATGTAGCTTTATTAACCTGAATTGAATGTTTTCTATTTTGTATAGAACAGACTCATGTATAGTTTTCTAAATTGATTTGAAATCCCTTTGACAATACAAACATTAGTTATCCACTTCAGATGTATAGTAACTGTTTTTCCCTAAAGACTAAAATTACAGTAGCTGAGAAGTATTGATCGTGAAACAGATGTATTGTTGTAGATTGTGCGGGCCCTGTGTGGGCTTCCTGGGGGCTAAATGAGGGCTGCCCATGCAGGGCCAGCGCTAAGGGGCCAACGTTTTGCAAATGAGCAAATTCTCAGGGGCCCTTAGACTAGCCCTAAGTGGGCCCGTAAAAGGGCCACCGCAGGCTTGTTTGCAGGGGAGTGCGCATTTCCAAACTTGGGATACATTTACACAATGTGCTAAACTAAATACTTCCTTTGTGCGCTTCATTTACAGGCGATAACATCCAAGCGATCCTCGTTCACATGGATCTGTAAAAACTAAATATTATGCACGCCATGCCATCTTGGCGTTACTATTTATACAAAGCCGAGGGAGGGAAAAGTCAACACCCAGACACATAGTAACTGGACCTTTGTCTCATGTCCAAAAATTCAACATGGACAGGCAAAGAGAGAAGTGAGAAACTTCCAGTTACTTGTGAAAAACAAGAATGCCACTTTGAGCACTTATGTACAAACTCGAGAACAAAAAGGTAGCCCAAGCAGCCACAGAAACTCTTCAGACAGATTCAAGGTTTCATGTTTATTAAAACAAGTTTATATGACCAGCGTGACTTCTCCACTAGAAACTATGGTGTGCACACTAGAGATGGCCTTGACATGAACGTCCCTTCCTGCAAAGAGAAGGTGGGTGAGGAAATGGTTTACCTTTTTTTAAAACAAAACGCCATAAATGGAAGTCACTCACTTTTTCTTGAGCAACTCTGCTCACAGGAGCCAGAAAGAGAATGGCACACTGATGTACTACAGTGGATAAAAATCTGACCAAGACAGAAAAACACCATTAGGATTAAGAAAGTTGAAATTTGGAAAAGAGGTAACGGGTGGGAATAAATACCGTTTCCTGCAGAGGAGCCAGTGAGGCTGGATCTACAAATGTGAACATCTTCACAATAAAGCGCTTGTAGTGGGTTGGGAACTGAAGACCGGATGATCCAGTCACTGGAACCAGTGTGGTCAGATAACGGTCATCCTGGTAAGGGCACCTGAAAGGGAAAAAGTTAAATAAAAAAAAAGCCTCCCAGTAGACAAACTGGATAAAGATTGGCTGTACACTCACCCATCAACCAGAAGGTCCCACTGGGGGAGACTGAGTGGACTGGGGGTTGAAGTGGCCCAACAATGTCCCAGCATCAGGACAATGTTAGGGTCAGTCCTCTCCATAATGCGCACCTCAACATACACAGGCTCTCGCAGGACTTTTGTGACGGGATAATCAGCGTCACTGTAGTAGGACGTGTAGGCCTCATCCCCTGAGGAACAACGCTGGGGTTTACCCAGAAACCTGGAGACTTAAGACACTAGGAAGACACAGGACATCACCTTACCTTCAGCACAGCCTTTGGTGACACATTGGCCATTGGCCAGTCTGAGCTCCACCCTGAGAGGTCCAGGAGCAGCTACTGGTGGAGGTGGAGGAACAGAGTTGACCTCCACAACCAGAGCTTCAACAGAAGTTCCAGAGTACCTACACTGGAAGAGAAGCCTGTACAACAGACGGTGAGCTTGTAGCATTTATCAGAGATTAAAATTCACACCAAGTCATAGATTACTTACTCAAAATGACTGTCCCTTGTGATGGAACCAAACGGTCCAATCCCTACTTCATACAAGGAGGTCATTCTGTTCTCATACACCACATCTCCGCTGTCCTCCTGTGAATAGAGACACTGTTGGCATCCAGTCCATCATAAGCAAAGCAGATTAACACCAGAAGCAGCTGCTCACCATCATGCCCGTGCCACATGCGGTCACAGGGAACTGGTATATAGCAAAAGAAGGTGTGAACTCCACAGGACCGCAAGGTGGGTCATTTCCACCCAGTAGACGAACCGAATCCAGACTCAGTCGAGGCAGAGTAACGTCTCTAGACACTACTACCACAAACTGACCATCTCTAATACACTGGACAGTCACTGGAACAAAAAGGTACAAGAGCAGGTTAATAATGAGAATCTATTTAACATGAACAGAATAAGACCGTGAACGCTTACCTGCCCTCCCATAATAACACTGCTGTCCGTTAAAGCAGCAGTTTATAGCGTCACACTCAGCACCACTGATCCCAGGTTGTCCACATTGGATCTGCTCATAATCAGCTACAGCACATTTATCAAGGGGCTCTGCCTGCGCCACTGGCTTCTGAAGCTGAAACTGCTGAGGAAACCACTGGTCAGTTTGCTGTTGAACTGGCTTCTGAAAGCGCTGGTCAGTTTGCTGTTGAACTGGCTTCTGAAAGCGCTGGTCAGTTTGCTGTTGAACTGGCTTCTGAAAGCGCTGGTCAGTTTGCTGTTGAACTGGATGCTGAAACCGCTGGTCAGTTTGCTGGTGAACTAGCTGCTGAAAGCGCTGGTCAGTTTGCTGGTGAACTGGCTTCTGAAACCGCTGGTCAGTTTGCTGTTGAACTGGCTTCTGAAAGCGCTGGTCAGTTTGCTGTTGAACTGGCTTCTGAAAGCGCTGGTCAGTTTGCTGTTGAACCGACTGCTGAAACCGCTGGTCAGTTTGCGGAAACAACAGAGCTTGAGGGTTCTGAGGCAGATTACTCCATTGTGGAACAGCACTGCAAATAGAGCAAACCAAAACACATAGTGTTTGGAAACAAATCAAATACCATTTTCCTGCCATTACTAAACAACAGAGCACAACTTCAGAATGCCTTGGACTTCTATTAGTACTCTGCAAATTAATCATCGTTATCAACCCCTCCTCCTTTAATCAAGAATCGTTACAGCTGAATTGACTAATTAAGAATTTATCTTCACGTTTGATTGGTTGTTTTCCACATGAAACTAAATGACCACTAAACTGAACAACAACAACAATAGCAGTTGTGCTCATTGCACTTTTTTGAGATTGAAGGGTTGACAAACAGAATCAATAATGATAAATAAAATAATGATAAAGTTATGGAAGTCAGTCAGTCTCAAAAAGGGTGGTGAAGATGCAGATGAGTTTTGTCAAATGCTCATTTTCAAGTTTAAGGATAGCTGTGCAAATTTTGAAGTTACAATATCTCCTATAATTGGAGTTATTGGAGTCTTTTTTCTAGTTTTTGTCTGCAAGACATTTTAAATAAGATTAACTGTTACATCATTTTTTTAAAAGATCGACTCATATTTGCTGGTGAACAAAAACAATAATTCTTAATGTTCACTTTACATTAAATTAAAATTTAAATTTGTATTGTTACAATTTAAAAAAGATAAACTGAAGAAGGACCATGAAAACTGAGTAAATGTGTAGTTCTTGTACTACATTATTTAGATACACTAAGCAGAAAGTACCAAACCTCCAACTTCTATCCATAAGCTCACCTCGGCCATGTTCAAGCAAGCCTTTTATTTGTATAATTAGGGTGCCAGGTCTTGACCTCACATTAGGACCATGCAAACATGCTCCTGCGGGGCCCATGTTGGCTTTTTGCGGGCATAGTGCGCTAGGGCCAGCCCACACCAAACCTAAACAGGCCCAGTGCGGGCTTGCCCAGGCGAGGCCCACAGCTTTGGGCTCACCGCAGGCTCTCTGTGAGCAGCCCACCCTATGGGGCAGCCCACATTAATCCCATAATGGCCCAGTGTGGGCCAGCCCGTTTGGGCCCAGAGCAAGGCAAGGCAAGTTTATTTATATAGCAAGTTTATTTATATTTCATACACAGTGGTAATTCAAAGTGCTTTACATAAAAGAAAGTGAAATAGTCATTCACAGCAATAAAAACAAGGAATTAAAAATAATAAAAACAAGGAATTTTAAAATGATATAGAAATTGATTTAAAATGAAATTTAAAACAGTTAAATAGAAAATGATTATACATAAAATACAGTGCAGTCAGTTCAGACGTAGCACAGTGTTCATTCAACAAATGCACAGCCAAACAGATGAGTTTTGAGTCTGGATTTAAATGTGGCTAATGTTTTAGCATATCTGATCTCTTCTGGAAGCTGGTTCCAACTGCGGGCGGCATAATAGCTAAAAGCGGACTCCCCTTGTTTTGTGTGAACCCTTGGTATTTCTAACTGACTCGATCCTAATGATCTGAGTGGTCTGTTAGGTTTATATTCAGTGAGCATATCTGCAATGTATTTAGGTCCTAGGCCATTGAGTGACTTATAAACGAGTAAAAGTACTTTAAAATCAATCCGAAATGTAACTGGAAGCCAGTGTAAGGACCTGAGGACTGGTGTGATATGCTCAGATTTTCTGGTTCTAGTCAGAATCCTGGCAGCAGCGTTCTGGATGAGCTGCAGCTGTCTAATGGTCTTCTTTGGAAGGCCGGTGAGGAGACCATTACAATAATCCACCCTGCTGGTGATAAAGGCATGAACAAGTTTCTCCAAGTCGTGACTGGAAACAAAACATCTAATTCTTGCAATGTTTTTGAGATGATAGTATGCTGATTTAGTTACTGCTTTGACATGACTACTAAAACTAAGGTCTGTCTCTAGAATCACCCCAAGATTTCTGACTTGATTTTTAGTTGTTTGACCCCTAGAGTCAAGGTATGCATTCGCCTTGAGAGCTTCATCTTTGTTTCCAAATGCAATTACTTCAGTTTTTTCCTTGTTTAACTGAAGAAAGTTTTGGCACATCCAACTGTTAATTTCATCAATGCATTGGCAGAGGGAGTCAATGGGGCTATAGTCATTTGGAGATAAGGCTAGCTAGATCTGGGTATCATCAGCATAGCTGTGATAGGCAATTTATTTGGTTCTTCCTCATTATCTGACTTAGTGGGAGCATATACAGGCTAAACAAGAGCGGTGCAAGAATTGAGCCTTGTGGGACTCCGCATGTCATGGACGTCCACTTAGACTTATGCTCTCCTATACTCACATAATAACCTCTCCCTTCTAAGTATGACCTGAACCATTTGAGTGCCATCCCAGAAAGCCCGACCCAGTTTTCCAGTCTCTCTAGAAGTATGTTATGATCGACGGTGTCAAACGCAGCACTAAGATCTAGTAGTACCAGCACTGATATTTTGCCAGAATCAGAATTAAAGCGAATATCATTTATTATCTAAATGAGTGCTGTCTCTGTGCTGTGATGCACACGGAAACCAGATTGAAAATTATCCAGGTATCCATTTGAGTTTAAGTAGTTGTTCAGCTGAAAAACTATCTTTTCAATAATCTTACCTATGAAAGGAAGATTTGATATTGGTCTATAGTTGCTCAACATGGTGTTATCAAGATTGCACTTTTTCAGAAGGGGCTTAACAACTGCAGTTTTCAGGGAGTTTGGAAAAGTCCCAGAAAGAAGTGAGGTGTTCACCACCTCTAAGAGATCTGCTTCTAAACGGTTAAGCACACTTTTGAAAAAAGATGTGGGAAGTGTGTCAAGATAGCAGGTTGACGATTTAAGATGCTGTACTATTTCTTTTTTTTTTGCTATCAATTGTTTCAAAAACAGACATAGTCACTTCTTTTTGAGATTGCGGTCGAATCTGTGTGACGTCTGTATTACAGGAAGATGTGCCAATCTCCTTCCTGATATTACTGATCTTCTCTGAAAATAAGGAAGCACACTCATTGCATTTGCTGTCGGAGAGCATTTCACTGGGAATCTGACTTGGGGGGTTTGTCAGTCTCTCAACAGTAGCAAAAAGAGTACGAGTGTTGTTTACGTTACTGTTTATAAGGTTTGAGAAGAAGGTCTGTCTAGCTGTGACTGGTTCCACATTGAAAGCATGAAGGCTGTCTTTATAGATGCTATGGTGAATTTCAAGTTTCATCTTCCGCCACATCCTCTCAGCTTTTCTGCATTGTCTTTTCATACTCTGAACTGCTGTTGATTTTCTCCAAAATGATTTTTTTCTGCCAGTCTTCTTGCTGACCTTTATCAGAGCAATATCATCAATAACATAACAATAACAAGTTGATCTTGGTCTCATCTGTCCATAGGATGTTGTTCCAGAACTGTGAAGGCAAGGAACTGCTCATGATCCTAAGCATACCACCTCATCAGTGAAGCATGGTGGTGGTAGTGTCATGGCGTGGGCATGTATGGCTGCCAGTGGAACTGGTTCTCTTGTATTTATTGATGATGTGACTGCTGACAAAAGCAGCAGGATGAATTCTGAAGTGTTTCGGGCAATATTATCTGCTCATATTCAGCCAAATGCTTCAGAACTCATTGGACGGCACTTCACAGTGCAGATGGACAATGACCAAAAGCATACTGCAAAAGCAACCAAAGAGTTTTTGAAGGGAAAGAAGTGGACTGTTATGCAATGGCCAAGTCAATCACCTGACCTGAATCCGATTGAGCATGCATTTCACTTGCTGAAGACAAAACTGAAGGGAAAATGCCCCAAGAACAAGTAGGAACTGAAGACGGTTGCAGTAGAGGCCTGGCAGAGCATCACCAGGGATGAAACCCAGCGTCTGGTGATGTCTATGCGTTCCAGACTTCAGGCTGTAATTGACTGCAAAGGATTTGCAACCAAGTATTAAAAAGTGAAAGTTTGATTTATGATTATTATTCTGTCCCATTACTTTTGGTCTCTTAACAAGTGGGAGGCACATATGCAAACTGTTGTAATTCCTACACCGTTCACCTGATTTGGATGTAAATACCCTCAAATTAAAGCTGACAGTCTGCAGTTAAAGCACATCTTGTTAGTTTCATTTGAAATCCATTGTGGTGGTGTATAGAGCCAAAAATGTTAGAATTGTGTCAATGTCCCAATATTTATGGACCTGACTGTATATGTATGTGTATATATGTATGTGTATATATATATATATATATATATTTGATTTGTACTTATCTGTATTTTGCATTCTACTGTTAGTGTTTAGTGTTATCTGTATGCACCAGGGAGTAAGAGAGTAACGCAATTTCAATTCTCTGTATGTATGTATGGTACATGTGGCAGAATTGACAATAGAGCAGACTTTGACTTTTGATATTGCCTTCATAAATAGCACACTAGTGTTGTCATTAATGCATCTCTTTCTGACAGATGTCTCTTGCAACTGGTAATGCAACAAATTCAGTGGTGACAGAGATCAATATATCAAAGAAAATACAGAAGTGATCGGACAGTGCTACATCCTTAATAACAATGGATGAAATGTTTAGACCTCTACTGATGGGTAAATCTAGAGTGTGTCCACGATTGTGTGTGGGTCCATGCACATGCTGAATCAGGTCAAAAGTGTTTAAAACAGTTATAATTTATTTTGTAGTTTTAATTTCAGCATTATCTATGTGAATATTAAAATCCCCTGCAATAGCAAAACAGTCAAACTCTGAGGAAATCATTGATAACAGTTCTTTGAACTCTTCAACAAAGGCTGGAGAGTATTTTGGAGGCCTGTAAATGATGATAAACAGAATGCATGGAGCACCTTTCAGCACAATACCTAGAACAACTTTTGTACCTTTGGGCCCACACAGGTTTTGTGAAGGCAGCCCTGTAATGCAACTAGGAGAATACTAACACTGACTGGCCATTCTTTGGTCACTCAATTGAACTGGAATGGCTCAAACCAAAAGACACCTTTCCAGAACCTGTTGATTCATATAGGCCAGGGATCCACAAATCTGGCTCACAAGATTCAATTTCCTGCAGAGTTTAGTTCTAACCTTAATCAAACACACCTGAGCATGACTTCAGGATCATTAGAAAATCACAGGTGGGTGAGTTTGATCAAACTTGGAGCTAAACTCTGCAGGAAAGTTAGTCTCATGAGTCATATTTGAGGTGTAATAAGAATTTTGTGGGCAGTTTTCTTCCTTACCACTAGGGGTGCTAGGATGTTTTAGGTTTCCTTAAATAAAGCCATGTGGTAGAGGGAGTTAAAGCAAGCAGCAGTAGCCAGCATGGCTGACCTGCTGAACACATTGTGCTGTGTCATTTCAAGCCCAGTCTAAAGTAAGGGGTTGATGTTTTTTGCAGAGATGTTACATGTATGGCGTATGTTTGGATTGATGCTAAGAGTAGGGATGTGCCGAACAAAGCTTCTGAAGCAGTGAGGCTTTTACAACAAACTGCGTTGATGCTTTTGACAGTGCTCTACTGTGCCATCTGGTGGGCAAAACAAATTACTACACCAACTTTCATTCAGATGATTGGTTTGTTGGGATGTCATTGCAAGGTTTATTTGTATATAAACATGTCACTAGCAAGATGGTGGCACGTGTGTGTAATGATAGAATTTCCAAATTTCGTTGTTTTTTTATAAAGCGCAATCAACGCGCTGTTTGAACCCAGCATGACGTGTCAGTGAGGTAATGAAGCATCGTTTTCACAGGTCACGTGACAGCCTCATTTCAAGCAATGCTCCGGAACACTTTTGAAGCACTAGTGTCGAAAACCTGAGACTTGTCAACACTAGGTGTTGATCTACCCATCCCTAGCCAAGAGTTTAAGACAGTGTTTTTGTATGCATTTCAGAAGGACTCTTTATTGGTGAGGTTACCACATCATGGTCCAGTTTGAATATGGATTTAAAATTATTTGACGTGAAGACCATACTCTGGACTATTTTTGAAGAGTCTGGTGTTTTCATTACAAGAGTAATGAACAAAACACTCAACTGAACAAAAAGGTAGCCCAAACAGCCACAGAAACTCTCCAGACAGATTCAAGGTTTCATGTTTATTAAAACAAGTTTATATGACCAGCGTGACTTCTCCACTAGAAACTATGGTGTGCGCACTAGAGATGGCCTTGACATGAACGTCCCTTCCTGCAAAGAGAAGGTGGGTGAGGAAATGGTTTACCTTTTTTTAAAACAAAATGCCATAAATGGAAGTCACTCACTTTTCCTTGAGCAACTCCGCTCACAGGAGCCGGAAAGAGAATGGCACACTGATGTACTACAGTGGATAAAAATCTGACCAAGACAGAAAAACACCATTAAGATTAAGAAACTTGGAAAAGAGGTAATGGGTGGGAATGAATACCGTTTCCTGCAGAGGAGCCAGTGAGGCTGGATCTACAAATGTGAACATCTTCACAACAAAGCGCTTGTAGTGGGTTGGGAACTGAAGACCAGATGATCCAGTCACTGGAGCCAGTGTGGTCAGGTAACGGTCATCCTGGTAAGGGCATCTGAAGAGGAAAGAACGTTAGAAAGTGCCTCCCAGTAGACAAACTGGATAAAGATTGGCTGTACACTCACCCATCAACCAGAAGATCCCACTGGGGGAGACTGAGTGGACTGGGGGTTGAAGTCGCCCAACAATGTCCCAGAATCAGGACAATGTTGGGGTCAGTCCTCTCCATAATGCGCACCTCAACATACACAGGCTCTCGCAGGACTTTTGTGACGGGATAATCAGCATCACTGTAGTAGGACGTATAGGCCTCATCCCCTGAGGAACAACGCTGGGGTTTACCCAGAAACCTGGAGACTTAAGACTCTAGGAAGACACAGGACATCACCTTACCTTCAGCACAGCCTTTGGTGACACATTCGCCATTGGCCAGTCTGAGTTCCACCCTGAGAGGTCCAGGAGCAGCTACTGGTGGAGGTGGAGGAACAGAGTTGACCTCCACAACCAGAGCTTCAACAGAAGTTCCAGAGTACCTACACTGGAAGAGAAGCCTGTACAACAGACGGTGAGCTTGTAGCATTTATCAGAGATTAAAATTCACACCAAGTCATAGATTACTTACTCAAAATGACTGTCCCTTGTGATGGAACCAAACGGTCCAATCCCTACTTCATACAAGGAGGTCATTCTGTTCTCATACACCACATCTCCGCTGTCCTCCTGTGAATAGAGACACTGTTGGCATCCAGTCCATCATAAGCAAAGCAGATTAACACCAGAAGCAGCTGCTCACCATCATGCCCGTGCCACATGCGGTCACAGGGAACTGGTATATAGCAAAAGAAGGTGTGAACTCCACAGGACCGCAAGGTGGGTCATTTCCACCCAGTAGACGAACCGAATCCAGACTCAGTCGAGGCAGAGTAACGTCTCTAGACACCACTACCACAAACTGACCATCTCTAATACACTGGACAGTCACTGGAACAAAAAGGTACAAGAGCAGGTTAATAATGAGAATCTATTTAACATGAACAGAATAAGACCGTGAACGCTTACCTGCCCTCCCATAATAACACTGCTGTCCGTTAAAGCAGCAGTTTATAGCATCACACTCAGCACCACTGATCCCAGGTTGTCCACATTGGATCTGCTCATAATCAGCTACAGCACATTTATCAAGGGGCTCTGCCTGCGCCACTGGCTTCTGAAGCTGAAACTGCTGAGGAAACCGCTGGTCAGTTTGCTGTTGAACTGGCTTCTGAAAGCGCTGGTCAGTTTGCTGTTGAACTGGCTTCAGAAACCGCTGGTCAGTTTGCTGTTGAACTGGCTGCTGAAACCGCTGGTCAGTTTGCTGTTGAACTGGCTTCTGAAACCGCTGGTCAGTTTGCTGTTGAACTGGCTTCTGAAACCGCTGGTCAGTTTGCTGTTGAACTGGCTTCTGAAACCGCTGGTCAGTTTGTTGAACTGGCTTCTGAAACCGCTGGTCAGTTTGCTGGTGAACTAGCTGCTGAAACCGCTGGTCAATTTGCTGTTGAACTGGCTTCTGAAAGCGCTGGTCAGTTTGCTGTTGAACTGGATGCTGAAACCGCTGGTCAGTTTGCTGTTGAACTGGCTTCTGAAACAGCTGGTCAGTTTGCTGTTGAACTGGCTTCTGAAACCGCTGGTCAGTTTGCTGTTGAACTAGCTGATGAAACCGCTGGTCAGTTTGCTGTTGAACTGGCTTCTGAATCCACTGGTCAGCTTGCTGTTGAACTGGCTTCTGAAACTGCTGGTCAGTTTGCTGTTGAACTGGCTTCTGAAACCGCTGGTCAGTTTGCTGTTGAACCGACTGCTGAAACCGCTGGTCAGTTTGCGGAAACAACAGAGCTTGAGGGTTCTGAGGCAGATTACTCCATTGTGGAACAGCACTGCAAATAGAGCAAACCAAAACACATAGTGTTTGGAAACAAATCAAATACCATTTTCCTGCCATTACTAAACAACAGAGCACAACTTCAGAATGCCTTGGACTTCTATTAGTACTCTGCAAATTAATCATCGTTATCAACCCCTCCTCCTTTAATCAAGAATCGTTACAGCTGAATTGACTAATTAAGAATTTATCTTCACGTTTGATTGGTTGTTTTCCACATGAAACTAAATGACCACTAAACTGAACAACAACAACAATAGCAGTTGTGCTCATTGCACTTTTTTGAGATTGAAGGGTTGACAAACAGAATCAATAAGGATAAATAAAATAATGATAAAGTTATGGAAGTCAGTCAGTCTCATAAAGGGTGGTGAAGATGCAGATGAGTTTTGTCAAATGCTCATTTTCAAGTTTAAGGATAGCTGTGCAAATTTTGAAGTTACAATATCTCCTATAATTGGAGTTATAAGTCTTTTTTCTAGTTTTTGTCTGCAAGACATTTTAAATAAGATTAACTGTTACATCATTTTTTTAAAAGATCGACTCATATTTGCTGGTGAACAAAAACAATAATTCTTAATGTTCACTTTACATTAAATTAAAATTTAAATTTGTATTGTTACAATTTAAAAAAGATAAACTGAAGAAGGACCATGAAAACTGAGTAAATGTGTAGTTCTTGTACTACATTACCCAGCCAGCAATGACATGTGGGGCCCAGATGGGTTAACTACGGGTTCCATGGGAACTGTGTGGGCATGGGCTTTGGCTGGGTGAAATCAGCGGGTCCCATGTAGGTTTTGTAGTATGAGTCCCACATAGGAAGCCCATATGAGCTGATTACATGGGCCCCATAAGGGACAGGCATGGGCCAAGTGGGCATGGGTTTGATCTGGGAACACATATATGAGTCTTGCATGACATATTTATGGGCCAAGTGGGCATGGGTTTGATCTGGGAATGCATATATGGGTCGTGCATGGCATATTTATGGGCCAAGTGGGCATGGGTTTGATCTGGGAACACATACATGGGTCTTGAATGGGATATTTATGGGCCAAGTGGGCATGGGTTTGAACTGGGAACGCATATATGGGTCTTGAATGGCATATTTATGGGCCAAGTGGGCATGGGTTTGATCTGGGAACACATATATGGGTCCTGCATGGCATATTTATGGGCCAAGTGGGCATGGGTTTGATCTGGGAACGCATAAATGGGTCTTGAAAGGCATATTTATGGGCCAAGTGGGCATGGGCTTGATCTGGGAACACATATATGGGTCTTGAATGGTATATTTATGGGCCAAGTAGGCATGGGTTTGAACTGGGAATGCACATATGAGTCCTGCATAGAATTTTTATGGGCCAAGTGGGCATGGGTTTGAACTGGGAACACATATATGGGTCTTGAATGGCATATTTATGGGCCAAGTGGGCATGGGTTTGATCTGGGAACGCATATATGGGTCCTGCATGGCATATTTATGCGCTAAGTTTGGTTTGAACTGGGAACACAAGTGTAGGGACCTCGATCTGCAGGTCCTGGTGGGGTGGTGGTGGGGGGCTTGTCCTAGGGGTAAGGTTGGCTCCTTAGCTTCCTTGTGGGTGGAGGCCACCACCTCTAGGTGGCTCGGTCTCAGGGTGGTGGCGGCATGCGGTGATTGCGGGACTCTCTGTGGGACTTGCGGGAGGTTTGGTGGGGTGGGGGGTCGGGGGGTGCTGCCGGGGCCTCCGGGTGTGTGGCTAGGGCGCGGGGGCGGGTTCCGGCACATCCCGGGGGGGCGTCTGGGGGCGGCCTGGTCCTCCTGGGCGTTGGCTGGGCCTCGTGTCCGGTGGGGGTGGGGGGGCTGCTCTTGGGCCCATAAGGCCCTGGGCTCCATGCCCTGCCTGTCCCAGGCGGCTGGCTGCGTGGCGGGGTTGGTGGTTGCCATTCTCGGCCCGATGGGGCCTGCCCTCCGCAGCTGTGGGGGGCTCTGGCGGGGGGCTTTGTCTGCCACCGTCTGGGTGGAAGCATGTCCATCTCTGTGGTGTGGTGGTAGGGGACATGTGCCCTGGGGTTGCTGCTGCTGGCCCGGGTACTGGGTTTCCTGGCCTTCCTCTGCCTTCCTTGGGGATACGGTTACACTTGCACTATCACACATAACTGAACACGCTTCACCCCTCATATTCTGCATGGTGACACTATCACTGCATCCCCTGTAAACATGTAAAGGCAAGGCAAGGCAAGTTTATTTGTATAGCACAATTCATGTTACAAAACAATTCAAAGTGCTTTACATAAAACATTAAAAGCATTAAAGTGCAGAAAAAGCATTAAAAAGTAAAAGAATAAAAAGCATAATTTCTGTGAGTGTAAACCGTGTACATTGATGGCTACTGTTATTTAGCTTTTTTTTTTTTTTTTTTTTTTTTGTGTTATACATATGTGGACTTATGCATGAGTGTACGAACTTTTTGTGCCATGTTTGTTGTTTACTCCTAACTTTTCTCTTTTGTGTGCCTATTAGGATTGTTAGCCTGCTTTCCGGCCGGGGCCGGGTGATGTTCTTTTTTGTGTGTCTCAACAGGTGTAGCAGTTGGCTGCTTGGTGTATCCCTCCCTTTTGTCTCTCTACTCCCTCTTTCTCTTTCAATCCCTGTCCACTCTCTATCTTCTCTTCGCTCTCTCTTTCCGTCAGGTCCAGCAATATTATGTAAAGCTCATCTACAAACAAGCATCAAAAATAAAATAAAATAAAATAAAATAAGCTTAACTTAGGTTATTAAGGGGAGCCTTATCATTCATAAAGCTCCTCTTGGCAAAGCATAATCTACTCGGCACAACATAGCAGACAGATCATCATTCTGCTGCTTCAATGCTGTACAGGACAACAGGAAAAAAAAAAATTAAAAAAAAATTAAAAAGGACTTGCAGGAGGCCTCATCATCAATCTGTCTGCCACTTCTGGGTTGTTAGATGTCCTTGGACCAAGGAGTAGCATGTGTTTCTATCAAGGTGTAGCTACACCAACAATGACTGATGTGTTGGCTGTAAAAGCTATAGTAGATCTGTTTGGTTTGGGTATTTGAAGATCTTCAGGATGCATTGACTTATACATGGTTTATGGTTAGGGAGGGGCTGAGGTAGTTAAAGAAGTAGGTCTGTAAGGACAGAGGCCCTCTCAATTTAAGTAAAAGAATAAAGCTGCAGAAAGCTTTCCGACTTACAGTGCATGGAGCATTCACATAAACACTTTCATTGGTGCAGTGACCCAGATTGGGACAGATTTATGGGGATAAGTGTAAAGGAGACAGCATTGCTACTGCTGGCATTTAAATATAGATATTTATATTGTATGAATATTTTATGTATATTAACTTAACATAAGTTGCTTATAATGCCTGTAGAATGTTTGGTAAATCCCTCTGATGCCTCATATAGGACCTATTTGGCTACCCGATTGGCTTTTGGTCAGTTTGCACATCCATCTACCGGATACCTGGATACCCGGATTCAAGACCCGCTTGGGGAGTGGTTTCTGGTATCAGAGGTGGAAGTAATTAATTACAAATACTCAGATTACTGTAATTAAGTAGTTTTTTGGGGTACTTTTATTGTCAAGCCTGTACTTTTACTTGTAATTAAGTATTCATTAATCCATGTAATCTACTAAATTACTTTTAAAATCATAGTTGATTACTGAGTACAATTTTAATTCATATCCAAACCTTTTATCTGCATATTTGTAGCCAGTAAGGTGATTTGATAGCAAACAAGCCGATGAAAACCGGGTCATTGAGGACGAAAAACAAACCAAACCAAAAAAAGAACGTTAATGATTGATCTTTAATTGATTTTGAATTAAGAATTCAACCAGTTAAAAATGTATTCATGGATATTTAATCAGTAGCCATGGCTCCTCATGTAATTTAGTTTTTTGTCTGCCAGAGACATTTGCTGAATAAGGAAATAAAAACTTAAATGAGAAAAAAAATGAGGGAAAAACACTTAATTGTTTTGCATCTTATCAATTGATTAATAGATTGTTGGCATTTTAACTTCTGGTAAAGGAAAACACACAATTTCCAGCCCTAGTCTGGAGAAGTGACAGTGACATCAGTGGTTGAGTATTTTTATTTTATTTTTTTATTTTTATTTTTTACAAATTGTACTTTTACTTGAGTATTTCTCTAACACCAGTACTTTTACTTGTAATTGAGTAATATTTTAGCAATGCACTTGTACTTGACTACAGATTTCAGTACTCTTTTCACCACTGTTATGCACAACAACACCTTAGGCTCATTCATAATGAAGACAGCGAAGCAGTTAACTCGTTTGTTAATTCTCTCACATATCCTTTAATTTACGAATTTTACTGTATTTAATAGTTATTTGGTCAGGCAGTTCTTAGGACATCTATAAGGCCCTATGAGGCCGTTTCGCGCTCAAAACGTTAACAGTCCATTCGGAAAGAAAGCTGGCTGTGAGAGAGATGTTCACATCACACTCCGACCAACGCCGAATTTCCATAAAATTAAGGTAAGTTGAAATATTATGTTGCCGGAAAAAATAACACTGCAGTCAGTAAAACGCTGCAATCATATTAGGGCCGGAAATTAACTTTTTCATCCACCAGCCACTATTTAGCAATAATTGTTTCGCATATAAGTTGATTTTCTTTATTTGTCAACAGCACGGCGACATTGAAACATTCTGCAAGAGCCCTAAGAGAAAAAAGAGCGTCGACAACACAAACGCCATTAGTGTATTTGGAAGTATTTTTTGGAGAGATGTTTTGTTTTCTTTTTTCCCAGAGATTTTTAAAAAAATATATATTTTTGATTTATTTACCGGTATGTTGTAAAATTTAAATTGTTAAAGATTATGTTTGTTGTTCAATGTCATATATCATGAGTGTATTTTGTATTGTATTTTTTGGAGGGTTTTTTTCAGAGATTTTTTTTAAATATATTTTTTAGTTTACCTGTATGTTGTGACATTGTTTTTTAAAGATAATTTTTGTTGTTCAATTTAATATATTTCTTGCAGTTCAAAGCATCAAGTGTCTTGTATTTATCTTGTACTTATATTCATTCTTCGTTTTTAATTTTTCTTAGATTGTTTCCTTAAACCATTTGGCATGGTTGGGCTTAGATAGGCCTTGCATGAATTGCCCAGTTAGGACCAACATAAGATCCTTACAGAGCCCACTTTAAGCCCATATGGGCATTCATGGTTGAATCCTGGTGCAAGCCCACTTTAAACCCCTTTAGGCAGGTGGGGCCCAAATGGGTCTGACATGAATTACCCAGTTAAGACCCTTTACATGTCCCCCTAAAAGCCCATCTGGGCAATCACAGCTGGCCCCGAAGTGGATACCGGGTGCAAGCCCACTTTAAACCCCTTCAGACTGGTGGGGCCCAAATGGGTCTGACACGAATTGCCCGGTTAAGACCCACATAAGACCCTTACAGATCCCACTTAAAACCCACCTGGGCATCCATGGCTGGCCCCCATGTGGATCCCGGGTGCAAACCCACTTTAAACCCCTTTGGGCAGGTGGGGCCCAAATGGGTCTGTCATGAATTGCCCGGTTAAGACCCACATAAGACCCTTACAGATCCCACTTAAAACCCATCTGGGCATCCACGGCTGGCCCCCATGTGGATCCCGGGTGCAAACCCACTTTAAACCACTTTGGGCAGGTGGGGCCCAAATGGGTTTGGCATGAATTGCCCAGTTAGACTCCTACAGATCCCATTTAAAGCCCATCTGGGTAGCCATGTTGCAGAGCCCACTTTGGACCCATTTAGGCAGGTGGGGCCCAAATCGATCTGACATGAATTGCCCAATTAAGACCCATGCAGTACCCTTACAGGTCCCACTTTTAGTACGTCTGGGCTTCCACGGCTGGCCCCAATGTGGATCCCGGGTGCAAGCCCATAATGGGGCCCACATTTGCCGCCCATGAAGCCCTCATCTGGGACCCACATGTCATTGCTGGCTGGGTATTTAGATACACTAAGCAGAAAGTACCAAACCTCCAACTTCTATCCATAAGCTCACCTCGGCCATGTTCAAGCAACCCTTTTATTTGTATAATTAGGGTGTCAGGTCTTGACCTCACATTAGGACCATGCAAACATGCTCCTGCGGGGCCCATGTTGGCTTTTTGCGGGCATAGTGCGCTAGGGCCAGCCCACACCAAACCTAAACAGGCCCAGTGCGGGCTTGCCCAGGCGAGGCCCACAGCTTTGGGCTCACCGCAGGCTCTCTGTGAGCAGCCCACCCTATGGGGCAGCCCACATTAATCCCATAATGGCCCAGTGTGGGCCAGCCCGTTTGGGCCCAGAGCAAGGCAAGGCAAGGCAAGGCAAGTTTATTTATATAGCAAGTTTATTTATATTTCATACACAGTGGTAATTCAAAGTGCTTTACATAAAAGAAAGTGAAATAGTCATTCACAGCAATAAAAACAAGGAATTAAAAATAATAAAAACAAGGAATTTTAAAATGATATAGAAATTGATTTAAAATGAAATTTAAAACAGTTAAATAGAAAATGATTATACATAAAATACAGTGCAGTCAGTTCAGACGTAGCACAGTGTTCATTCAACAAATGCACAGCCAAACAGATGAGTTTTGAGTCTGGATTTAAATGTGGCTAATGTTTTAGCATATCTGATCTCTTCTGGAAGCTGGTTCCAACTGCGGGCGGCATAATAGCTAAAAGCGGACTCCCCTTGTTTTGTGTGAACCCTTGGTATTTTCTAACTGACTAGATCCTAATGATCTGAGTGGTCTGTTAGGTTTATATTCAGTGAGCATATCTGCAATGTATTTAGGTCCTAGGCCATTGAGTGACTTATAAACGAGTAAAAGTACTTTAAAATCAATCCGAAATGTAACTGGAAGCCAGTGTAAGGACCTGAGGACTGGTGTGATATGCTCAGATTTTCTGGTTCTAGTCAGAATCCTGGCAGCAGCGTTCTGGATGAGCTGCAGCTGTCTAATGGTCTTCTTTGGAAGGCCGGTGAGGAGACCATTACAATAATCCACCCTGCTGGTGATAAAGGCATGAACAAGTTTCTCCAAGTCGTGACTGGAAACAAAACATCTAATTCTTGCAATGTTTTTGAGATGATAGTATGCTGATTTAGTTACTGCTTTGACATGACTACTAAAACTAAGGTCTGTCTCTAGAATCACCCCAAGATTTCTGACTTGATTTTTAGTTGTTTGACCCCTAGAGTCAAGGTATGCATTCGCCTTGAGAGCTTCATCTTTGTTTCCAAATGCAATTACTTCAGTTTTTTCCTTGTTTAATAGGGGCTATAGAAATTTGGAGATAAGGCTAGCTAGATCTGGGTATCATCAGCATAGCTGTGATAGGCAATTTATTTGGTTCTTCCTCATTATCTGACTTAGTGGGAGCATATACAGGCTAAACAAGAGCGGTGCAAGAATTGAGCCTTGTGGGACTCCGCATGTCATGGACGTCCACTTAGACTTATGCTCTCCTATACTCACATAATAACCTCTCCCTTCTATTTATGACCTGAACCATTTGAGTGCCATCCCAGAAAGCCCGACCCAGTTTTCCAGTCTCTCTAGAAGTATGTTATGATCGACGGTGTCAAACGCAGCACGAAAATCTAGTAGTACCAGCACTGATATTTTGCCAGAATCAGAATTAAAGCGAATATCATTTATTATCTTAATGAGTGCTGTCTCTGTGCTGTGATGCACACGGAAACCAGATTGAAAATTATCCAGGTATCCATTTGAGTTTAAGTAGTTGTTCAGCTGATTAAAAACTATCTTTTCAATAATCTTACCTATGAAAGGAAGATTTGATATTGGTCTATAGTTGCTCAACATGGTGTTATCAAGATTGCGCTTTTTCAGAAGGGGCTTAACAACTGCAGTTTTCAGGGAGTTTGGAAAAGTCCCAGAAAGAAGTGAGGTGTTCACCACTTCTAAGAGATCTGCTTCTAAACGGTTAAGCACACTTTTGAAAAAAGATGTGGGAAGTGTGTCAAGATAGCAGGTTGACGATTTAAGATGCTGTACTATTTCTTTTTTTTTTTGCTATCAATTATTTCAAAAACAGACATAGTCACTTCTTTTTGAGATTGCGGTCGAATCTGTGTGACGTCTGTATTACAGGAAGATGTGCCAATCTCCTTCCTGATATTACTGATCTTCTCTGAAAAGAAGGAAGCACACTCATTGCATTTGCTGTCGGAGAGCATTTCACTGGGAATCTGACTTGGGGGGTTTGTCAGTCTCTCAACAGTAGCAAAAAGAGTACGAGTGTTGTTTACGTTACTGTTTATAAGGTTTGAGAAGAAGGTCTGTCTAGCTGTGTCTGGTTCCACATTGAAAGCATGAAGGCTGTCTTTATAGATGCTATAGTGAATTTCAAGTTTCATCTTCCGCCACATCCTCTCAGCTTTTCTGCATTGTCTTTTCATACTCTGAACTGCTGTTGATTTTCTCCAAAATGATTTTTTTCTGCCAGTCTTCTTGCTGACCTTTATCAGAGCAATATCATCAATAACATAACAATAACAAGTTGATCTTGGTCTCATCTGTCCATAGGATGTTGTTCCAGAACTGTGAAGGCAAGGAACTGCTCATGATCCTAAGCATACCACCTCATCAGTGAAGCATGGTGGTGGTAGTGTCATGGCGTGGGCATGTATGGCTGCCAGTGGAACTGGTTCTCTTGTATGTATTGATGATGTGACTGCTGACAAAAGCAGCAGGATGAATTCTGAAGTGTTTCGGGCAATATTATCTGCTCATATTCAGCCAAATGCTTCAGAACTCATTGGACGGCACTTCACAGTGCAGATGGACAATGACCAAAAGCATACTGCAAAAGCAACCAAAGAGTTTTTGAAGGGAAAGAAGTGGACTGTTATGCAATGGCCAAGTCAATCACCTGACCTGAATCCGATTGAGCATGCATTTCACTTGCTGAAGACAAAACTGAAGGGAAAATGCCCCAAGAACAAGTAGGAACTGAAGACGGTTGCAGTAGAGGCCTGGCAGAGCATCACCAGGGATGAAACCCAGCGTCTGGTGATGTCTATGCGTTCCAGACTTCAGGCTGTAATTGACTGCAAAGGATTTGCAACCAAGTATTACATTTACATTTACATTTAATCATTTAGCAGACGCTTTTATCCAAAGCGACGTACAAATGAGGAGAACAATAGAAGCAATCAGACCATCGAGAGAGCAACAGTATACAAGTGTCATGACAAGTCTCAGTTAGTCTAGCACAGTACACGTAGCTAGGATTTTTTTTTTTTTTTTTTTTTTTTTTTTTATAAATAGAATAGGTAAGTTAGTATTAGTTAGTCAGGTGCTGGCGAAAAAGATGTGTCTTTAGATGTTTTTTGAAAATGGCTAAAGACTCAGCTGTTCGAATTGAGATCGGGAGGTCATTCCACCAGCTGGGCACAGTCCAGTATTAAAAAGTGAAAGTTTGATTTATGATTATTATTCTGTCCCATTACTTTTGGTCTCTTAACAAGTGGGAGGCACATATGCAAACTGTTGTAATTCCTACACCGTTCACCTGATTTGGATGTAAATACCCTCAAATTAAAGCTGACAGTCTGCAGTTAAAGCACATCTTGTTAGTTTCATTTGAAATCCATTGTGGTGGTGTACAGAGCCAAAAATGTTAGAATTGTGTCAATGTCCCAATATTTATGGACCTGACTGTATATGTATGTGTATATATCTATATATACAGCGGGGAAAATAAGTATTTGACACATCAGCATTTTTATCAGTAAGGGGATTTCTAAGTGGGCTATTGACACAAAATTTCCACCAGATGTAGCCATCAAGCCAAATATTGAATTCATACAAAGAAATCAGAACATTTAAGTATACAAGTTGAGTCATAATAAATAAAGTAAAATGACACAGGGAAAAAGTATTTAACACATGAAGATAACAAGGTGCAAAATGGCATAGAAAGCAAGGAGATCACCTGAAATCTGTCAGTATTGAGAGAGAACCCTGCCCCCTATCAGTACTAATTGATATCAGCTGCTTTAGTCCTAATTGATGGCCTATAAAGGCTTCTCATTACCTAGGAGGCACACAGGAAAGACTTCATGATGGGTAAAAGCAAAGAACTCTCTGTAGATCTTCGTAATCTTATCGTTGAAAAGCATTTTGATGGGAATGGTTATAGGCGCATTTCCAGAATGCTGAATGTTCCTGTGAGCACTGTGGGGGCCATTATCCGGAAATGGAAAGAGCATCAGTTCACCATAAACCGGCCACGATCAGGTGCTCCACGTAAGATCCCTGTCCGAGGAGTCCAAAGAATTATCAGGAGAGTTCTCCAAGAGCCAAGAACCACTCGGGCAGAACTTCAGGAAGACCTTGCATCAGCAGGTACTGTTGTTTCAAAGAAAACTATAAGCAATGCACTGAACCGCCATGGCATCCATGCACGCTCACCACGCAAGACTCCATTGCTGAACAAAAAGCATGTTGAGGCTCGGTTAAAGTTTGCGAAAGAGCATTTGGAGAAGCCTGTGGATTATTGGGAGACTATAGTATGGTCAGATGAAAGCAAAATTGAACTTTTTGGCAGTCATTCTACACACCATGTTTGGAGAAGAAATGGCACTGCCCACCACCCCAAGAACACCATACCAACAGTTAAGTTTGGGGGTGGAAGCATCATGGTTTGGGGCTGCTTTTCAGCAAGGGGTACTGGCAGACTTCATATTATTGAAGGCAGGATGAATGGAGAAATGTACCGGGACATTCTGGATAAAAATCTACTGCCATCTACCAGAAAGCTGAAAATGAAAAGAGGGTGGACATTTCAGCAAGACAATGATCCCAAACACAAGGCCAAGGACACAATGAAGTGGTTTCAAAGAAAGAAAATCAAGCTGCTTGAATGGCCCAGTCAATCACCTGACCTAAATCCCATAGAAAATCTATGGAGAGAACTGAAGATCAAAGTTCATAAAAGAGGCCAAGGAACCTTCAAGATTTAAAGACCATTTGTGTGGAAGAATGGGCCAGAATCACTCCTGAGCAATGCAGACGACTGGTCTCTCCATACAAGAGGCGTCTAGAAGCTGTAATCACCAACAAAGGCTTTTCTACAAAGTATTAAATAAAGTGTTCAATACTTATTCCCTGTGTCATTTTACTTTATTTATTATGACTCAACTTGTATACTTAAATGTTCTGATTTCTTTGTATGAATTCAATATTTGGCTTGATGGCTACATCTGGTGGAAATTTTGTGTCAATAGCCCACTTAGAAATCCCCTTACTGATAAAAATGCTGATGTGTCAAATACTTATTTTCCCCGCTGTATATATATATATAGATATATTTGATTTGTACTTATCTGTATTTTGCATTCTACTGTTAGTGTTTAGTGTTATCTGTATGCACCAGGGAGTAAGAGAGTAACGCAATTTCAATTCTCTGTATGTATGTACGGTACATGTGGCAGAATTGACAATAGAGCAGACTTTGACTTTTGATATTGCCTTCATAAATAGCACACTAGTGTTGTCATTAATGCATCTCTTTCTGACAGAGACAGATGTCTCTTGCAACTGGTAATGCAACAAATTCAGTGGTGACAGAGATCAATATATCAAAGAAAATACAGAAGTGATCGGACAGTGCTACATCCTTAATAACAATGGATGAAATGTTTAGACCTCTACTGATGGGTAAATCTAGAGTTTGTCCACGATTGTGTGGGGTCCATGCACATGCTAATCAGGTCAAAAGTGTTTAAAACAGTTATAATTTCTTTTGTATTTTTAATTTCAGCATTATCTATGTGAATATTAAAATCCCCTGCAATAGCAAAAACAGTCAAACTCTGAGGAAATCATTGATAACAGTTCTGTGAACTCTTCAACAAAGGCTGGAGAGTATTTTGGAGGCCTGTAAATGATGATAAACAGAATGCATGGAGCACCTTTCAGCACAATACCTAGAACAACTTTTGTACCTTTGGGCCCACACAGGTTTTGTGAAGGCAGCCCTGTAATGCAACTAAGAATACTAACATTGACTGGCCATTCTTTGGTCACTCAATTGAACTGGAATGGCTCAAACCAAAAGACACCTTTCCAGAACCTGTTGATTTATATAGGCCAGGGATCCACAAATCTGGCTCACAAGATTCAATTTCCTGCAGAGTTTAGTTCTAACCTTAATCAAACACACCTGAGCATGACTTCAGGATCATTAGAAAATCACAGGTGGGTGAGTTTGATCAAACTTGGAGCTAAACTCTGCAGGAAAGTTAGTCTCATGAGTCATATTTGAGGTGTAATAAGAATTTTGTGGGCAGTTTTTCTTCCTTACCACTAGGGGTGCTAGGATGTTTTAGGTTTCCTTAAATAAAGCCATGTGGTAGAGGGAGTTAAAGCAAGCAGCAGTAGCCAGCATGGCTGACCTGCTGAACACATTGTGCTGTGTCATTTCAAGCCCAGTCTAAAGTAAGGGGTTGATGTTTTTTGCAGAGATTTACATGTATGGCGTATGTTTGGATTGATGCAAGAGTAGGGATGTGCCAAACAAAGCTTCTGAAGCAGTGAGGCTTTTACAACAAACTGCGTTGATGCTTTTGACAGTGCTCTACTGTGCCATCTGGTGGGCAAAAAAATTTACTACACCAACTTTCATTCAGATGATTGGTTTGTTGGGATGTCATTGCAAGGTTTATTTTATATAAACATGTCACTAGCAAGATGGTGGCACTGTGTGTAATGATAGAATTTCCAAATTTCGTTGTTTTTTTATAAAGCGCAATCAACGCGCTGTTTGAACCCAGCATGACGTGTCAGTGAGGTAATGAAGCATCGTTTTCACAGGTCACGTGACAGCCTCATTTCAAGCAATGCTCCGGAACACTTTTGAAGCACTAGTGTCAAAACCTGAACTTGTCAACACTAGGTGTTGATCTACCCATCCCTAGCCAAGAGTTTAAGACAGTGTTTTTGTATGCATTTCAGAAGGACACTTTATTGGTGAGGTTACCACATCATGGTCCCAGTTTGAATATGGATTTAAAATTATTTGACGTGAAGACCATACTCTGGACTATTTTTGAAGAGTCTGGTGTTTTCATTACAAGAGTAATGAACAAAACTCAACTGAACAAAAAGGTACCCAAACAGCCACAGAAACTCTCCAGACAGATTCAAGGTTTCATGTTTATTAAAACAAGTTTATATGACCAGCGTGACTTCTCCACTAGAAACTATGGTGTGCGCACTAGAATGGCCTTGACATGAACGTCCCTTCCTGCAAAGAGAAGGTGGGTGAGGAAATGGTTTACCTTTTTTTTAAAACAAAATGCCATAAATGGAAGTCACTCACTTTTCCTTGAGCAACTCCGCTCACAGGAGCCAGAAAGAGAATGGCACACTGATGTACTACAGTGGATAAAAATCTGACCAAGACAGAAAAACACCATTAAGATTAAGAAACTTGGAAAAGAGGTAATGGGTGGGAATGAATACCGTTTCCTGCAGAGGAGCCAGGAGGCTGGATCTACAAATGTGAACATCTTCACAACAAAGCGCTTGTAGTGGGTTGGGAACTGAAGACCAGATGATCCAGTCACTGGAACCAGTGTGGTCAGGTAACGGTCATCCTGGTAAGGGCATCTGAAGAGGAAAGAACGTTAGAAAGTGCCTCCCAGTAGACAAACTGGATAAAGATTGGCTGTACACTCACCCATCAACCAAAGATCCCACTGGGGGAGACTGAGTGGACTGGGGGTTGAAGTCGCCCAACAATGTCCCAGAATCAGGACAATGTTGGGGTCATCCTCTCCATAATGCGCACCTCAACATACACAGGCTCTCGCAGGACTTTTGTGACGGGATAATCAACATCACTGTTAGTAGGACGTATAGGCCTCATCCCCTGAGGAACAACGCTGGGGTTTACCCAGAAACCTGGAGACTTAAGACACTAGGAAGACACAGGACATCACCTTACCTTCAGCACAGCCTTTGGTGACACATTGGCCATTGGCCAGTCTGAGCTCCACCCTGAGAGGTCCAGGAGCAGCTACTGGTGGAGGTGGAGGAACAGAGTTACCTCCACAACCAGAGCTTCAACAGAAGTTCCAGAGTACCTACACTGGAAGAGAAGCCTGTACAACAGACGGTGAGCTTGTAGCATTTATCAGAGATTAAAATTCACACCAAGTCATAATTACTTACTCAAAATGACTGTCCCTTGTGATGGAACCAAACGGTCCAATCCCTACTTCATACAAGGAGGTCATTCTGTTCTCATACACCACATCTCCGCTGTCCTCCTGTGAATAAGACACTGTTGGCATCCAGTCCATCATAAGCAAAGCAGGTTAACACCAGAAGCAGCTGCTCACCATCATGCCCGTGCCACATGCGGTCACAGGGAACTGGTATATAGCAAAAGAAGGTGTGAACTCCACAGGACCGCAAGGTGGGTCATTTCCACCCAGTAGACGAACCGAATCCAGACTCAGTCGAGGCAGAGTAACGTCTCTAGACACCACTACCACAAACTGACCATCTCTAATACACTGGACAGTCACTGGAACAAAAAGGTACAAGAGCAGGTTAATAATGAGAATCTATTTAACATGAACAGAATAAGACCGTGAACGCTTACCTGCCCTCCCATAATAACACTGCCGTCCGTTAAAGCAGCAGTTTATAGCGTCACACTCAGCACCACTGATCCCAGGTTGTCCACATTGGATCTGCTCATAATCAGCTACAGCACATTTATCAAGGGGCTCTGCCTGCGCCACTGGCTTCTGAAGCTGAAACTGTTGAGGAAACCGCTGGTCAGTTTGCTGTTGAACTGGCTTCTGAAAGCGCTGGTCAGTTTGCTGTTGAACTGGCTTCAGAAACCGCTGGTCAGTTTGCTGTTGAACTGGCTTCAGAAACCGCTGGTCAGTTTGCTGTTGAACTAGCTGCTGAAACCGCTGGTCAGTTTGCTGTTGAACTGGCTTCTGAAACCGCTGGTCAATTTGCAGTTGAACTGGTTTCTGAAACCGCTGGTCAGTTTGCTGTTGAACTGGCTTCTGAAACAGCTGGTCAGTTTGCTGTTGAACTGGCTTCTGAAACAGCTGGTCAGTTTGCTGTTGAACTGGCTTCTGAAACCGCTGGTCAGTTTGCTGTTGAACTGGCTTCTGAAACCGCTGGTCAGTTTGCTGTTGAACTGGATGCTGAAACCGCTGGTCAGTTTGTTGAACTAGCTGCTGAAACCGCTGGTCAGTTTGCTGTTGAACTGGCTTCTGAAACAGCTGGTCAGTTTGCTGTTGAACTGGCTTCTGAAACAGCTGGTCAGTTTGCTGTTGAACTGGCTTCTGAAACCGCTGGTCAGTTTGCTGTTGAACTGGCTTCTGAAACCGCTGGTCAGTTTGCTGTTGAACTGGATGCTGAAACCGCTGGTCAGTTTGTTGAACTACTGCTGAAACCGCTGGTCAGTTTGCTGTTGAACTGGCTTCTGAAACCGCTGGTCAGTTTGCTGTTGAACTGGCTTCTGAAACTGCTGGTCATTTTGCTGTTGAACTAGCTGATGAAACCGCTGGTCAGTTTGCTGTTGAATTGGCTTCTGAATCCACTGGTCAGTTTGCTGTTGAACTGGCTTCTGAAACTGCTGGTCAGTTTGCTGTTGAACTGGCTTCTGAAACCGCTGGTCAGTTTGCTGTTGAACCGACTGCTGAAACCGCTGGTCAGTTTGCGGAAACAACAGAGCTTGAGGGTTCTGAGGCAGATTACTCCATTGTGGAACAGCACTGCAAAAGAGCAAACCAAAACACATAGTGTTTGGAAACAAATCAAATACCATTTTCCTGCCATTACTAAACAACAGAGCACAACTTCAGAATGCCTTGGACTTCTATTAGTACTCTGCAAATTAATCATCGTTATCAACCCCTTCCTCCTTTAATCAAGAATCGTTACAGCTGAATTGACTAATTAAGAATTTATCTTCACGTTTGATTGGTTGTTTTCCACATGAAACTAAATGACCACTAAACTGAACAACAACAACAATAGCAGTTGTGCTCATTGCACTTTTTTGAGATTGAAGGGTTGACAAACAGAATCAATAATGATAAATAAAATAATGATAAAGTTATGGAAGTCATCAGTCTCATAAAGGGTGGTGAAGATGCAGATGAGTTTTGTCAAATGCTCATTTTCAAGTTTAAGGATAGCTGTGCAAATTTTGAAGTTACAATATCTCCTATAATTGGAGTTATTGGAGTCTTTTTTCTAGTTTTTGTCTGCAAGACATTTTAAATAAGATTAACTGTTACATCATTTTTTTAAAAGATCGACTCATATTTGCTGGTGAACAAAAACAATAATTCTTAATGTTCACTTTACATTAAATTAAAATTTAAATTTGTATTGTTACAATTTAAAAAAGATAAACTGAAGAAGGACCATGAAAACTGAGTAAAAGTGTAGTTCTTGTACTACATTATTTAGATACACTAAGCAGAAAGTACCAAACCTCCAACTTCTATCCATAAGCTCACCTCGGCCATGTTCAAGCAAGCCCTTTATTTGTATAATTAGGGTGCCAGGTCTTGACCTCACATTAGGACCATGCAAACATGCTCCTGCGGGGCCCATGTTGGCTTTTTGCGGGCATAGTGCGCTAGGGCCAGCCCACACCAAACCTAAACAGGCCCAGTGCGGGCTTGCCCAGGCGAGGCCCACAGCTTTGGGCTCACCGCAGGCTCTCTGTGAGCACCCCACCCTATGGGGCAGCCCACATTAATCCCATAATGGCCCAGTGTGGGCCAGCACGTTTGGGCCCAGAGCAAGGCAAGGCAAGGCAAGGCAAGTTTATTTATATAGCAAGTTTATTTATATTTCATACACAGTGGTAATTCAAAGTGCTTTACATAAAAGAAAGTGAAATAGTCATTCACAGCAATAAAAACAAGGAAATTAAAAATAATAAAAACAAGGAATTTTAAAATGATATAGAAATTGATTTAAAATGAAATTTAAAACAGTTAGATAGAAAATGATTATACATAAAATACAGTGCAGTCAGTTCAGACATCACAGTGTTCATTCAACAAATGCACAGCCAAACAGATGAGTTTTGAGTCTGGATTTAAATGTGGCTAATTTTTAGCATATCTGATCTCTTCTGGAAGCTGTTCCAACTGCGGGCGGCATAATAGCTAAAAGCGGACTCCCCCTTGTTTTGTGTGAACCCTTGGTATTTTCTAACTGACTCGATCCTAATGATCTGAGTGGTCTGTTAGGTTTATATTCAGTGAGCATATCTGCAATGTATTTAGGTCCTAGGCCATTGAGTGACTTATAAACGAGTAAAAGTACTTTAAAATCAATCCGAAATGTAACTGGAAGCCAGTGTAAGGACCTGAGGACTGGTGTGATATGCTCAGATTTTCTGGTTCTCATCAAAGAATCCTGGCAGCAGCGTTCTGGATGAGCTGCAGCTGTCTAATGGTCTTCTTTGGAAGGCCGGTGAGGAGACCATTACAATAATCCACCCTGCTGGTGATAAAGGCATGAACAAGTTTCTCCAAGTCGTGACTGGAAACAAAACATCTAATTCTTGCAATGTTTTTGAGATGATAGTATGCTGATTTAGTTACTGCTTTGACATGACTACTAAAACTAAGGTCTGTCTCTAGAATCACCCCAAGATTTCTGACTTGATTTTTAGTTTTTACCCCTAGAGTCAAGGTATGCATTCGCCTTGAGAGCTTCATCTTTGTTTCCAAATGCAATTACTTCAGTTTTTTCCTTGTTTAACTGAAGAAAGTTTTGGCACATCCAACTGTTAATTTCATCAATGCATTGGCAGAGGGAGTCAATGGGGCTATAGTCATTTGGAGATAAGGCTAGCTAGATCTGGGTATCATCAGCATAGCTGTGATAGGCAATTTATTTGGTTCTTCCCTCATTATCTGACTTAGTGGGAGCATATACAGGCTAAACAAGAGCGGTGCAAGAATTGAGCCTTGTGGGACTCCGCATGTCATGGACGTCCCACTTAGACTTATGCTCTCCTATACTCACATAATAACCTCTCCCTTCTAAGTATGACCTGAACCATTTGAGTGCCATCCCAGAAAGCCCGACCCAGTTTTCCAGTCTCTCTAGAAGTATGTCATGATCGACGGTGTCAAACGCAGCACTAAGATCTAGTAGTACCAGCACTGATATTTTGCCAGAATCAGAATTAAAAGCGAATATCATTTATTATCTAAATGAGAGCTGTCTCTGTGCTGTGATGCACACGGAAACCAATTGAAAATTATCCAGGTATCCATTTGAGTTTAAGTAGTTTTCAGCTGATTAAAAACTATCTTTTCAATAATCTTACCTATGAAAGGAAGATTTGATATTGGTCTATAGTTGCTCAACATGGTGTTATCAAGATTGCGCTTTTTGAAGGGGCTTAACAACTGCAGTTTTCAGGGAGTTTGGAAAAGTCCCAGAAAGAAGTGAGGTGTTCACCACTTCTAAGAGATCTGCTTCTAAACGGTTAAGCACACTTTTGAAAAAAGATGTGGGAAGTGTGTCAAGATAGCAGGTTGACGATTTAAGATGCTGTACTATTTCTTTTTTTTTGCTATCAATTGTTTCAAAAACAGACATAGTCACTTCTTTTTGAGATTGCGGTCGAATCTGTGTGACCTCTGTATTACAGGAAGATGTGCCAATCTCCTTCCTGATATTACTGATCTTCTCTGAAAAGAAGGAAGCACACTCATTGCATTTGCTGTCAGAGAGCATTTCACTGGGAATCTGACTTGGGGGGTTTGTCAGTCTCTCAACAGTAGCAAAAAGAGTATGAGTGTTGTTTACGTTACTGTTTATAAGGTTTGAGAAGAAGGTCTGTCTAGCTGTGACTGGTTCCACATTGAAAGCATGAAGGCTGTCTTTATAGATGCTATAGTGAATTTCAAGTTTCGTCTTCCGCCACATCCGCTCAGCTTTTCTGCATTGTCTTTTCATACTCTGAACTGCTGTTGATTTTCTCCAAAATGATTTTTTTCTGCCAGTCTTCTTGCTGACCTTTATCAGAGCAATATCATCAATAACATTCTTAACTTTTGAGTTAAATGAATCCAGAGAAGATCAACAGAGTCTGCAGAAATGCTTGGTGTTAAAGATATTGTGGAGAGAGTGTGGAGTCTCTCTCCGACTGTGGAGAGAGTGAGCAGCACCAAGTTCCTGGGTGTGCACATCACAGAGGACCTCTCCTGGACTAACAACACTGCGGCACTGGCCAAGAAAGCACAGCAGCGTCTCTACTTCCTCCGCAAACTCAGAAGAGCCAGAGCCCCGACCCCCATCATGTGCACCTCTACAGAGGCACCATTGAGAGCATCCTGACTAGCTGCATCACTGTGTGGTATGGCGCCTGCAACGCGTCCTGCCGCAAGTCCCTTCAACGGATAGTGAGAACAGCTGAGAAGATCGTTGGTGTCTCTCTCCCCACCCTCCAGGACATCTACAGCACCCGTCTCACCCGCAAAGCCTCAGCATTGCAGGTGATCCCACCCACCCGACACACAGCTTCTTCAGTCTGCTACCATCAGGGAGGAGACTGCGGAGTCTCCAGGCGAGGACCAGTATACTGAAGGACAGCTTCATCCATCAGGCTGTCAGGAAGCTGAACTCCCTCCCATCCTTGCCCCCCCCCTCCCCTCTCTTACACCACGCACCACCGAAGCAGTTCCTTTCCTTCTCCATACTCTTCTCTTCCCATCACTCTGGTACAAGTTGATCTTGGTCTCATCTGTCCATAGGATGTTCCAGAACTGTGAAGGCAAGGAACTGCTCATGATCCTAAGCATACCACCTCATCAGAGAAGCATGGTGGTGGTAGTGTCATGGCGTGGGCATGTATGGCTGCCAGTTGTGGCGGGCTGAAGAATCACACACACAGAAAGGCCCGTACCTGTTTTTTGGTGACTGGCCGGGAAGCCTCGCAGATTGCTGCCACCTTGTCCTCTTGGGGTCGTACTAGACCGCGGCCCACTAAATATCCCAGGTACCTGGTCTCGGGTAGGGCCAGATGACATTTCCTGGGGTTGGCGGTGAGCCCAGCCTGGCGCAGTTCCCCTAGCACCCTCCGTAGCCGCTCTAGGTGGTCCTCCCAGGTCTCTGAGTGAATTACCACGTCGTCGATGTAGGCGGCGGCGTACTCCTGGTGGGGCCTCAGGAGGATATCCATCATACGTTGGAACGTTGCGGGGGCCCCGTGCAGCCCGAAAGGGAGAACCCGGTACTGCCAGTGGCCACTGGGGGTTGAAAAAGCCGTTTTAGGCTTGGCCCTGTCCGTCAGTGGTACTTGCCAGTAACCCTTGGTCAGATCCAGCGTGGAGATGAACCGGGCTCTCCCTAGTCGATCCAGGAGCTCATCAACGCGTGGCATTACCCGTCGAACTCAGAGACCTCGTTTACGCGGCGGAAGTCATTACAAAACCGGAGGGTGCCGTCTGGTTTTGGGACCATCACGATGGGGCTACACCAGGGACTGCGGGAGGGCTCAATTACTCCTAACCTCAGCATCTCCTGGACTTCCCCCTCGACGGCCTGTCTCCGGGCTTCCGGGAGTGGGTAGGGCCTCTGCCTTACGACGGTTCCAGAGGGAGTGCGGATGTCATGCTGGAGGACTTGGGTTCGTCCGGGGAGGGGAGAGAACACATCCGAGAACTGACCGACCAGGTGGTGAAGCTCCGTCTTCTGGGCGGCCGACAGATGGGAACTGATGTCTACAACCACGGGAGTGGAGGTGGCGAGGGCCACCAGCTGGGGACCAGGTCCAACCCACCGCTTCAGTAGGTTTATATGGTAAATTTGGGTTTCCTTACGTCTCCCCGGTTGGCGGACCCGGTAGGTGACTGGACCCAACTTCTCGGTGACTACATAAGGGCCTTGCCATTTCGCTAGGAACTTACAAGCGGACGTGGGAACCAACACCAACACGTAATCTCCAACCTGGAACTCCCGTGGTTGGGCCGCCCGGTCGTAGTTCCGACGTTGAGCTTCTTGGGCTTTAGCCAGCTGCTCCCGGACTAGGGGCATGACACGCTCGAACCGCTTCCTCATCTCCTTTACGTGCTCGATCGTGGTCCGATGGGCGGTTGGCTGCTGCTCCCAGGCCTCCCTGGCGACATCGAGCAGGCCCCGGGGTTGTCGCCCGAACAGCAGTTCGAAGGGGGTGAATCCGGTGGAGGCCTGGGGGACTTCCCGGATCCTGAATAGCACGTATGGCAGCATCTGGTCCCAGTTCCGCGGGTCGTCCGCAGCCACTCGACGGAGCATTTGCTTCAACGTCTGATTGAACCTTTCGACCAACCCATCGGTTTGAGGGTGGTAGATGGAGGTGCGGAGTTGTTTCACCTGTAGGAGGTGACAGAGGTCCTTCATCATCCGGGACATGAACGGCGTGCCCTGGTCAGTCAGTATCTCTTTTGGTATGCCGACCCGGCTGCACAACAGGAACAGCTCCTGGGCGATCGCTTTGGTGGTGGCTTTCCGTAGCGGGAGGGCCTCAGGGTACCGGGTCGCATAATCCATGATGACGAGGATGTGTTCATGTCCCCGGGCTGATTTCGGCAGGGGCCCTACCAGGTCCATCCCGATTCGCTCAAAGGGAACCCCAATAATAGGCAGCGGAATAAGCGGAGAGGGTGGAGGGTGCCGAGGGGATGTGCGCTGACAGTCAGGGCAAGCTTGGCAGAACCTTTTCACGTCTCCCTCCAGTCCTGGCCAGTGGAAACGATCCCGGATCCGTTGGCTGGTGTTGGCCGCCCCCAGGTGGCCAGCCATGGGGTGTGAATGGGCGAGTTCCAGTATCGTCTCCACTTTCACCTTCGGCACCACCAGGAGCTTCACTTCCTCCCCCCTCCGCTGCGCGACACAGTAGAGCAGGCCATCTTGAATTATAAAGTGGGGGGTCGGATGTGGCGGAGGTTGAGTGTCCTTTCCGTCGACCACCCGCACCTGAGCCCAGCAATGTTTGAGCCGTTCGTCCTCCCGTTGCTCCTTGGCAAAGTCCCCTCCCCCCTTCACCTGTTGGAATACATCAAAGAACAAGTTAGCATTTTGGGGGGAAGACTCACCATCGCGGGCGCTGTCCGTTGTTAGGAGGACGGCTGGTCTGCGGCGGGCTCGGCTGGGCTCCCGTCTTCGGCGGTTCCCGGCACCGCTAGCTGCCTGTGCAGTGTAGGTGAGGAGCTGGTTTAGGCCTGGCCAATCCCGGCCAAGGAGTACAGGGACTGGCAGATCCTTCACGATCCCCACCTCTAACTGCCATGTACCGGGCCTCGCCGTAATGGCCACCCGTTGGGTTGGTACGTGGTGCGTGTCGCCATGCACACACTTGATGGCCATCCTGGCCTTGGAATCGGCCAAAGGGGACAACACTGCTGGCGAGACTAAACTAATAGCGCTCCCCGTGTCCAACAGCGCCTGGAAAGAGCGTCCATTAACCTTGACGCGGGCGTGACGAGCTTCCTGCGGGGGGATCCCGATGCACTGCACAGCCGGCTAGCCAGGTCCGAGGAGGTGGACCAGTTGGTTCCGTTGGCATGGGTTCATCCTGGTTGCCGGGAACCGCTGGCCTGCTCCCCGTTCGCTGGGGTCCCTCTGGCGAGCGCCGCTCCTGGTACACCCTCCGAGGAAACGGCGGAGCTCTCTCCCCAGCCTCCTGTCGAAGGGTTGCCTCGGCCAGCTCGACAGCCTCCACCGCCTCTCCCACGGTGCGCGGGTTCCTCATCCCGGCCGCCTGCCGAAGAGGGCGTGGTAGAGCTCTTAGGAACCGGTCTACGACGACGCGTTCCGCCACCTGGGAGGCGCTGGGATTTCCTGCGAGGAGCCAGTGTTGTGCAAGACGGGACAGTTCGGCGGCCTGGGCGCGGGCTGGCACCTTTCCATCAAACTGCCAACTGTGGAACAGGTGGGCCGCTGAAATAGGGGATAGACCCACACGGCCCAGAATCTCGCTCTTTAAGTGCTCATACGAGTCGATGAACTCAGCCGGCATCGCGAAGTACGCTTGCTGGGGCTCTCCCGTTAATAAAGGTGCCAGGATCCGCGCCCAGTCTTCTCGCGGCCACCTCTCTCACTCCGCGATGACCTCAAACATTTTTAGAAAGTTTTCGGCGTCGTCGTGACCGGTCATCTTCGGCAACAGCTGGGCTGCTTGCACTCGCGGATCGGCTGGTGGCACCCGTGGGACAGTGGCGGCACGCAGGGCGGCCACCTCTCTCTCGGTCTCTCCCTGGCGGGCCGCCATGTGTTCAACGATTTGTTGCTGTCGGATGCTAACTTCGGTCAGGTGTTTCAAGAGCTCTTCCATGGCTGGGGAGGAGTCGCCGCCTGGATCCATAAAAAGGACGAAAAAACACAAGGGGGAAAAAAAATTAGTTTCTGGTGCACGATGGGCCGGTGATTCTTCAGTCACATGCCCGCATTCTCCACCAGTGTGGCGGGCTGAAGAATCACACAACCGGGCTGAGTGAGATAAATTCCCCGGAGGGTGTATTTATTGAACAAACAAACGGTGCAAGTGACGTGAGTGCCGGTGGTGTGCAGTGTCTTCTTCCTCTCTGGCGTCCGTGTTCTCCCTCGGTGCGCTGTGCTCGGTGAGTCCGTGCTGGCGGCGGGCGGAGCGGCTATCCGGAGCTGTCTGGGAAGGACAGAAAAACACACGTTAACGGCGTGACTTGCTGGAGGCATTGCTCACCCTCCTCTGTCCTCCCGCGGCTTTTGTAGCACTCCCCAAAGCCGCTTCAGCTGGGTCCGATCAGCCCGCCGTGATGAGGAGCAGGTGTTTCTCCTTCGTTGCCAGGGCGACGCTGATTGGTTCCCGGGACAGGTGTCACACAGTGGAACTGGTTCTCTTGTATTTATTGATGATGTGACTGCTGACAAAAGCAGCAGGATGAATTCTGAAGTGTTTCGGGCAATATTATCTGCTCATATTCAGCCAAATGTTTCAGAACTCATTGGACGGCACTTCACAGTGCAGATGGACAATGAACAAAAGCATACTGCAAAAGCAACCAAAGAGTTTTTGAAGGGAAAGAAGTGGACTGTTATGCAATGGCCAAGTCAATCACCTGACCTGAATCCGATTGAGCATGCATTTCACTTGCTGAAGACAAAACTGAAGGGAAAATGCCCCAAGAACAAGTAGGAACTGAAGACGGTTGCAGTAGAGGCCTGGCAGAGCATCACCAGGGATGAAACCCAGCGTCTGGTGATGTCTATGCGTTCCAGACTTCAGGCTGTAATTGACTGCAAAGGATTTGCAACCAAGTATTAAAAAGTGAAAGTTTGATTTATGATTATTATTCTGTCCCATTACTTTTGGTCTCTTAACAAATGGGAGGCACATATGCAAACTGTTGTAATTCCTACACCGTTCACCTGATTTGGATGTAAATACCCTCAAATTAAAGCTGACAGTCTGCAGTT
>JALXFT010004550.1:0-56520 GCA_023376895.1 Aspiorhynchus laticeps
TCTGCCGTGAGCTCTCTTGTCCACGTGTCTTGGTGTTGCATGCAGTTCGTGTTTTTATCAGCTGCGTGCATTCATGTTATGTCTTGTGCTGTGTGGCACGTAGCTCGTGTACTTCATTGGCTGCCTGCTTTCATGTTGTCGTGTCTTGTGTGAACACGTGGCTTATGATTATTCTCATTAGCTGCGTGTTCGTGTCCTGTTTTGCACATGGCTGTTGATTTGTTTTGCTGGCCATGTGTTTTTGTTTTGTGTGAGCACATGGCTTTTGTCTTAGTTTTCTGTGTGTCATGTGCTCTCATGTCAATTGTCTTGACCCCACCCATCTTGTTACCTGATTATTGGTTAATTTGCCCCACCTGTGTATTCCTTGTTACCCTCCTCATTTGCTCCCTTTATAATTTCCTTGTGTTTGCAGTCCTGTGCCAGTTCGTCATTGTGTGTATCCTGCCCTGCCCTGCCCTGCCCTGCCCTGCCCTGCCCTGCCCTGCCCTGCCCTGCCCTGCCAAGCCAAGCCAAGCCAAGCCAAGCCAAGCCTGCTGTCCTGTTTTTCCCCCATGGGGTAGTTTTTGTTGATTGTTTTATTTTTGATTAATAAAGCCCATTCTCCTGCACCACTGAGTCCTCGCCTCATCCCTCTACCCAACCCTGACAGCTTCATATTTTTGGGGGGACCTGTGATATTTTTTTTAGGATTCTTTGATTAATAAACAGTTAAAAAGAACAGCATTTATTTAAAAAAGAAATGTTGTGTTCCAATATACAATGCTATTTAAAAGTTTGGGGTCATTTTTTATTTTATTTTTTATGATTTTAAGAAATGAATATACTTTTATTCAGGAGTGTTAAATGAATAAATGTCATAGTAAAGTCTTATATTGTTAGAACATATTTCTATTTGGAACAAATGCTGTTCTTTTTAACTTTGTATTCATCAAAGAATCAAAGAAAAAAGTATCACATGTTCCAAAAAACAATATTAAGCAGCACAACAGTTTCAACACTCATAATAAATCAGCATATTAGAATGATTTCTGAAGGATCATGTGACACTGAAGACTGAGTAATGATGCTGAAAATTCAGCGCTGCATCACATAAATAAATTCTATTTTAAAGTATATTAAAATAGGAAACCAATATTAGAAATTGCAATAAGATTTCACAATATTATTTTTTTTTCTGTATTTTTGATCGAATACATACAGCCTTGATGAGCAGAAGAGACTCCCTTAAAAAACATCAAAAATCTTACTGATCCCAAACTTTTGAGCGGCAGTGTACACACACACACACACACACACACACACATATATATATATTGAATTTCTATTAAATGCAATTAGCTGAACACTTAAGTAGGTCTAAGTAAATGTATTAATTCTTTATTACACATAATGATGAAGTTGCAATTTAGTACATTTAAAACATATTAACTTTAAATGTAATTGGATAGCACACTAAAATTAAAATTCTAAGTATTTTAGTATTTAAAGTGCTTTTGTATCTTAGACAACATCAAAATAAATGCAAAAGTCACAAAAGATTATTTTTAAAAAATATAAGTGTACTTTAAGTACACTTAGGTGGCCTCTTATATTTGATTAATTTGAATAATTATTACAAGTGCAAAAATTAACACAATTGAGCTCACTTCTTTTTCACAAGGGTGGTAATATCTGAAATACTACACTGTACTGCACACTAACACTATAAACTCAAATACAAAAGACAATCCATGTCATGGTTACAGTATCCATGTAGCAGGTCTCTTATAATATTAGATAAGGCAGGAAATCTAAACAGAGAAATTGACCGTGCATTTTATATATAAAAAAATTTAATTACCTAGATAGATCACCAATGTGCTTTTTATTGCTTCATGGTTTTAAACTTTAATAATTTGTATCAGGATGTTACAAATCGTAATGCTGATTTTTGCTTTTGTTTACTTTATATCTTGTTGCCAAGATACAATTTGTTCTTAGTGATAAAGACATAGAGAATGAAGTTATTTCAGGAACAGCTCTGCTTGTCCAAAGCTCACTGCTTTCCTTCAGAGGCTGACATGGGTTCAACCAGCTTTACCAATCCTTACGCGATCGAAGTCATTCGGATGAAGAACAACGAGCTGGTGAGTGGCATTTCCAATACAGAAGATTTGCTGGATCTCCTCATTTCAAATGGCGTTCTTCAACCCGACAGCCGAGCACTGATGTCCAGCATCTCTGCGCGAGAGGAAAAGAACTCCAGGATGTTAAACATCTTGATCTCGAGAGGAGAGCGCGCCTGCCGCATCTTCTTTTACCCTTGTCTGAAACGAGTGGAACCTGACCTTTACCAGCACATGAGAACTTATGTAGGTGGGGTTAATGAGGGCATTAGAGATGCACGGAGACAGCTGATAGGATATCTGCTGGAGAAGGACAAGCAAGGTCTTGTCAAATACTCAAAATCCAACAAAGAACCTGCTCCTGAAAGAATCCAACCGAAGTCTCTGACGAATAAGGCTACATCTTCAACAGAACAAATCAAACAAATCCCAAAATCTGAAAGTGAGCATGAGGCCATCCTCAAAGCCGTATCCTCAGGTGATCTATATCTCCTCCAGGAGCTTCTCAGAGGATTGGATGTCAACACTGCTTTCTCATCCACTGATACCCTTCTGCACCTCGCTGCTGAACATGGGAAGGAGGCCATTGTGTACTTTCTGCTCAGACAAGGGATGAAACTGAACCTGAAGGACAGGGAGGGTCGTACTGCCCTGCACAGAGCTTCAGAACGAGGCCATACTGCTGTTGCTCTGGCCCTTGCGAAGGCTGGTGCAGACATCCATGCTACTGACCTAATGTCAAAGACTCCTTTGCATCTGGCTGCTCAAAATGGACAAGAAAGTACAGTCAAAGCTCTAGTGCATGAGGAGAAGAAAAGCCTCAAGAATCAAACAACAGTTCTGCACATGGCGGCCATTGAGGATGGAGCAACACTGGCAGAGGTTCTTCTGCGAAACGACGCTTTTGTAGATACTAGAGATGGCCAAAGGAAGACGGCTCTCTATCATGCTGTTCGGCACGGAAATGAGAAAACTGCCGCCGTGCTGTTGAAGGCCGGAGCACAGGTGGACTCTGTGATCGTGGACGCTGCTTTTGAGCTCAACAGGAAGTCTCTGTTGTCTCTCTTTTTGCGGTATGTCCAGAAGTCCATGTCTCAGAATGAGATCACCGCTGCTCTTTTTAAAGCGGTACGGAGGAACTTGGACGGGGTCGTGGCTACGCTAATTGATCATGGTGCAGATGTTAATAGTTGTAATGAGCTTGGATACACACCCATGCTTCTAGCTGCAGAGCTGGGGAATGCTGAGGCCTTCAAAGTGCTGGTCTCAAAAAAGGCCAGACTGGATGAGAGACTACCAAACCAGATCTCTGGTCTTCACCTGGCTATCCAAAGCGGCAGTATGCAAATAGCACAGGTAAATGACTTTTTAAAAATTAAATAAATTAATTAACAAATAAATACATAAGGAAGAAAGGAGTCCACAAGGGTGTTGGGGTTCATGGAAGATTTTAGAAGAAAAACACAATAAGCAGGAAAACAAACAATAAGATTTAAAACATGTATTTTTAGGGTTTATATAAATTTATATTAATTAAACAATTGAATGATTTATTTATTTGTTTAAGTTTATTAATATTTGCTATTTTATATTTACTTTTTCATTCTGCTTTCTGATCATATATCAAGAGACTAATTATGATTATTTTCTTCTGTTGACAGCCCAGCCATAGTCTTTAATTAAAAAAATAAAAACAATAAAAAATAAAGTCAATAAACCATTAAGTAATGAATAAAATTAATATATACATATATAATAATAAAATAAATTATTACTTTGTAGAGGGAAAATATGATGCAACTTGAAAGATCATTTTCAGGATAATATTTTAATAGTGTGTGTGTGTGTATATATATATATATATATATATATATATAATTATATTATAAATATATATAATAAATATAATATTATATTTATTTATATTGGCAAACAAACAAACACAAAATAATGATTTAATTGAAAAAAAACATGCTATGTTTATAATATCACATATAAATATTTTTCTCACAGAATTTTAAGGTGTTTTTTTAAAGAAATTATACAGCTGCCTTTACATTTTAGGTCCTTTGCAGGGGTGCATGTAAGCATTATCTGAACCATATGGCAAAAATAAATATTTTTTTTATGGCTGATTAAAGCTGATGTCATCATATTTGGGGGTAATCATCCTGGGCAACAAAATGTTTGAAAACGCCTGAAATAGAGAATTAGACTAATAAACTGCCCTTTGGGACAATAAACTACATGTTAAGCTATATATATTTTAATCTGAAATTTTCTGTTCTACCCCAGATATTGCTGGATAAGGGCATAGATCCAAACATCAATGGCCCTAAAGATCAGACCCCTCTCCATCTAAGTGCGATACATAACCAGCCAGTGTTGATGGCACTGTTGTTGCGTGTGGGGGCTCAGATTAACTCCATCACACAGGATGGGTTCACTGCCCTGCACCTCGCCAGTCAGAGCGGCCACACTGAAGCAGTCGCTCAACTGCTGGAGGGCAAGGCCGACATCCATGTCAAAGACAGACAGGGAAGAACAGCCCTGCACTGGGCAGCAGCAAAAGGTGAAGTGGGCGTCATACAGCTACTACTCACTTCTGGGAGTGACGCCAATGCCACTGAAAAAGAGAAGAAGACCCCACTGCACCTGGCTGTGATGGAGGGGCACACTAAGGCAGTTTCAGCACTGATGGCCGGTAAAGCTAAAGTCGGAGCTAAGGACATGGATGGCTGCTCTCCTCTGCATTATGCTGCTCGAAACGGGAAGGAAAGAGCAGCTGGTGTTCTTCTCACATCTGGTAAGAGCAAGATTGTGGATGATAAGAACGTGTGGAGGAGGACTCCTCTGCATTTAGCTGCAGAACAGGGTCATGAGCTGCTGGTGGGCCTTTTACTGGAAAACGGTGCCAAGATCAACTGCCTGGATAACAATAAAGATACACCACTGCACTGCGCTTGCCGTGCTGGGCATGCTGGAACAGTACAGAGACTAATAAACTGGACAAATGGAGAACGAGCGAAACTACAGGCAGCTAATAATGTGAATAAAACAGCCCTTCAGGTGGCAGAGGCAGAGGACACAGAGTCTCACCAGAACATAAGAACCCTGCTAAAGAAGAAGATGTTCCTTGTGAAATAAAACTAAACATACAACAGAATCATCTTAAATATGTTTGTCAGAAAGTCATGAGTAGAAGTCACCTCAACCAGTTAGCAGCTTTCACTTTTTGCATCATCATAATGATTTTAGAAACATTAAGTTTAAAGCGAAACTGTCATAATTAGCATAATGTATACTAATTATAATATTTTCTAAATGTTTTACTTGTCATTTATCCTCCTAATAAAGCAATTCATAGTTTCGTCAACAGGTGTCACTCAAACACAGTATTTGGAAACTTCGAAATAAACATTCTTAAATAAATGGGAAAATAATTTGGTTATAAATGCATTTTCTGAGGTTATATAAGCGCACAAAACATTAGAAAAGGTATAGATGAGGTAAATACTCTAATACATATTTCTCAATGTATATTTCTTTTTAGAAGTCAATTTCTGTAAACACACACAGCCTAACTTAAAGTCTTGCTTACAGAAGCTACTGAACATTAATCCATTCGTGCCTAGAAATGTCAGTTTTGGGGACAGAATTCAAACTATTCTACTTTAAGATGGTTTTGTTGAATCCATAAAACGCCACTTTTAGAGAAAACACACGTTCGCGTAATCGACGTTTGGCTCAAAACCTTAGTTACTCAAATGGTTCTTGTGACAACTAAACATTATAAAACTGATATAAACGTAATATTTTATACATACGGGGTTAAAAGATTGACGTAGGTTGAAATACCGTGCCATGTGACCGTCTGTCCATCCGTGTCACGTGACTCCGTGTTGACGGAAGTGCTTAGTTCAGGAATGGCGAGAAACGAAGAGAAACAGTTTGGAAAACTGAATCGACTCTGGCTCCAGAAAGAGAGAGAGGGTATGAGACGCATTTATAGTTTATTTACACCAATACATTTAACAGTTAACTGTCCCTGATGTGAAACAACGGAAAATGCAAATGTCTGCGTAAGCCAGCGTGTTCTCACATTCTTTTGCACATGGTCATGAGATTGCGGCATTCATAATTTTATTATAATGCATTATAATGCTTCTGTATTTTATTTCCAGAGGGTCGCATTAAAGATGTTCACGTGTCAAGGCCAAAGCTTGTAAGAAATCTCTTTCGTTGCCATGCATCTCTTATCATTTCAATGAGCCCGCTTGCCATAAATGGCAACATTGTCTTATTAATGGACCTTTTGACACGCAGGCAACGTTAAACTCAGTGACAGCAGTGAAGAAGTGGATGCCGAGCATCAAGAAGGAGATTGAGTACTATCTGCAGGTAACGTTACCAGAAAAAAGTAAAAAAAAAAAAAAAAGTTGGCAAATAGTACCATCTGTCGGCGAATACACTAGAGAGGCTAAAACACTCTTCCTCCGGCACAAAATAAAAATAATAAATAAAACACTACCATACATACTTACTTACATGAAACGTCTAAATTATTTAAATTAAATGAAGGTGTAACTTTCAACCACTGTAACATACAAAATGTGTTTTACATTAAATAATAACTAATGTCCAGTTAATATACATTGATATTTAGGCCTACTGATTAAATTCATACTTAATACAGAGTATTTTTTTAATAAAGTAAGTTTTTAATACAAAGTAACTATGAGAATCATAAATATTTTAAAAGTTATGGTTCCAATTCCTTAAAACAAGTCTGGTTACTTAACAATATTATTACTAATTATTTTAAATAAGTACAAATTTTTTAAGGTATCATAAATGTAATTAATACATTGAATGCTTGTAAATGATAAATGTAAACTCAGATAAAACCCTTGCTGATCTTACCTGGTTAAACCAGCCCAGAGCGTACAATGCTTTTGGGAAACACTGGTTTGCTGGTCACCCATCCTGGTCAGGTGGGTGTGTTGGCTGGGGCCTTTTCAGCGGTCAGGCTGAGAGACCAAGCTAAGATTGTACTTATTTTCATCAGATTCAGATCTATGATATGATCAGTGTTGGGGAAAGTTACTTTTAGAGTCATGCATTACAATATTGCATTACTCCCTAAAGAAGTAACTAATTACGTTACTTAGTTAGCCTACTTTTTACGAAAAGTAATGTGTTATGTTACTTTTGAGTTACTTTTTAAATCTGGGCAGGGCTTGCTTGTTTGTTTTTAATATAAAAAAGTTCTTCTTTTACAAATGTAAAAGCCCTTTCACACCAAAAGTGAAATGAATATGCCTCAGGCTGAAGGAAATGTAAATTCATGTCTGTACAGTAGAGGGCGCAGCTCAAACAAATTGCATGAAGTATATGATGCAGGAGAAGAAAGTTCAGCACTATTCAGCACTAACAAAAATGAAACACAAATGTGTCATTTTTGCCTATTAATATGGTTTAACGGGATTAAATACATAAATGAAATTTCTTGTTTAACATTTAATTATTGCCAGTTTGTATAACATGCATAGTTTGCATTTGACTGTTTTTATTCATTTTGAGGAATACTGAATCTGTTTTTGTGCATGTGAGATGAGTAAATGCATGTTCACATTTAGTTTAGAACTATAGTAGCATCATGTTCACACAGCGCACACAACGCCTCTGCACTTATTCCTGTTTTCTCGCAACATGGCAACACGAGGACCCTTTTCACAAGACTGTTATGACCCATTTCAACTGTCATCAGCATCATAAATCCTCAAATGTTTTATTTATTTATTTTTTTAAATGTATTTACATTTATAGCACTATACTTTGTATTATATCACATTTGTATGAAATTACAAAAAAATGTTGATGTCATTTTCATCTCATTTTGCATGTAATGCCTGATAAAGGAGCGTTTGTGAACAGAGCGCTGCTTTGTGTACAGTCGTTACCGGGGAAACCTCTATTTCTGCTACTCCAAAAGCACCTCCTGCTGGCAGAGAATGAATTTGCATATCTCCCACAGGGGAAGTGCTGCCACACATTGGGCCTCATTTATCAATCTAATGTAGAAACGAGCGCACATCCGAGCGCAAAAATCAACTTACGACAGAGCTCACGTGTGATTTATGAAACATTCGTATGCCGCCAATCCCATCCTACGAAAGATCGTACGTTGATAAATGTGGCGGAAGAAAACAATCGTCATTTGAATATTACGCCCCTAAAAACACCCCGGTTTAGAAGCCTCGCCCCTAGAGTTTACGACAAGGAGTAACATAACCCGGCCAAAAAGAGGAAGTATCTCATTAAAGAGAAATTGATCTTACTCCAAAAACACCCGTTAACCTGCAAACAATGGCATTAATTTATATGTAGGCCTATATTAAATACCAGTAAATATAACGAAAGATTTATAAACATTGTAAACACTATATAGATTATTTAGTTCTCCGTAATCCACAACAAACCCTTTAAATTTAACGTTATTACAGAACAAGAATGAAAAAATGAGTAGCTATAAAATTTTATATTAAACTATGAAGTAAATCACAAATTAGGCTATAGTGGCATTCATTATAAACAGAATACAACGTCAAGGTAAAATGAATTTATTAAAGCGAAACTGCATTGGGCTCACAAGCCTCTCTCATTCGACATCCAAATGATTCCATTTTTGCCATGTAACATTTGGTTGCTAAACTATTATCTATGATGTAAACAAGGCTTTGTACTTCACTGCCAATATCCATGTAAAATATCACCCTTCACATGCGCAATTAATGTTTGTTTCGGCGCTGCACGCTGATTTTACAGTGGACCTTGTAAATTGTACAGTGTAACATGTGTGTTTGGTTGACTGCATTTTAGTTTGATTAATGGCTGAAATGTCAAGTTAACGCTGAAATGTTGTGTGTGTGTGTGTGTGTGAGGCACCTGCGTGATCACCGAGCAGTTAAATCTTAAAAAATAAAGTTATAGAAAACAAATAAAATGCATTAAGAGTGTCACAAAAACGAAAGTGGCCTATACTTGTCGCACTGTTTTTTTTTCTTTTGTTAATCTGTTAATTAAGAGAAATATATTTCGGGTAGCCCTATTTATTTGATTCCTTTTATAATTTCTGTTTTTCTCCATTCACAGAAGCGCTGCAGGTGCATGATACGACGATGTGTGATTCCTCACGGTCTGTTGTTTATGCTGCTATTTGCGCATAAAGCTAAATCCCTGAAAGGAAAAAAAAAAGCTTTGTTTGTCGGTTTAGGAAAATAATCTAAATGAACAAAATGCTGTCATTATACAATTCTCTGAAATTCTCTACGCTGCACGCAAGTTCAGGCTAACTCAAAAAACTTGCGTACACGAGCTCAGTCCTGACGTGAGATTTGATCGTAGCCACCGCTCACGTCCATATTGATAAATTCCAAGTTTTGCGTAGAAACGACCGTATGCCCAATTTTCGGTCGTACGTTCGTTTCGTAAATGAGGCCCATAGAGTGTAAGTCTGTGGGAAACACTGAAGCAGGATGATTTTAAATGACATCAACTGGGTCAAGCCAGTGTGCATATACTATGTCTTGGTATACGTGTGTACTATGTCAGTTATATTAGATGAACCTTGTGGCTGTATCAGTACAGCCTCAGTGTTTGATACTGATCTTGCACATTCATTGCATGTCTTGCACAAGCCTAAAATGGAATTTGTGGTTTTTTTGATCATGAATCTCACACATTTGGGTAGGAGAAGACTTATCTGTTGATTTGTTGATAGCCGATAATAGTTGCGAATATTTACAGCTTTGCATCCGTATTTTGCAGCAGTCGCAGTTATCTCACTACCCAGAGAGGAAGATAGATGACTTCCGTCAGCATATTGAGAAACTGGAGACCGAATACAAACGCTTCCTAAAGAAACTACGCTCTCTGGACCCTACCTGCAAACACAAGCCTTGGGAACCTCGAGCATATGCCAAGAGGAGGCAGGATCCAGTCAGCAATCAAAACACCTGTCAGTTTATGCTATTATAGTACCGGTCTTTGTTTGACAATGCCAACATTGTCTATTTAAAGAAATAGTTCACCCAAAAATGAACAATTTTGGAAAATTTACTCACCCTCAGGCCATCCAAAATGTAGATGAGTTTGTTTCTTCAACAGATTTGGACAAATTTAGCATTGCATCACTTGCTTACACCTCCTGAATTTGGCCCCCCCACCCAACGCAAAACGTCGCCAAAATAGTCTCAATCGTTTGTGCTGTAAAAATTTTCGTTTGTGCTGCTTTGGTTTTTTAGATATTAAAATAATAATTTATAGGTCATTCTGAGGTCACTCAGCCCCCCCACATACTCCAAATTCACCCCAAATAGTCTCGTTTGTTTGTGCTTCGTTTGTGCTGGTTTGTGCAGGTAAAAGTTTCGTTTGTGCTGCTTCGGTTTTTAAAATATTAGACATTGAATTATAGGCGATGACGTCACCAGCCCCCCCCCCCCCCCACGCTCCAAATTCACGAAAAATGGTCTTGTTTGTTTGTGCTCCGTTTGTGCTGGTTTGTTCAGGTAAAAGTTTCGTTTGTGCTGCTTCGGTTTTTAAAATATTAGACATTGAATTATAGGCGATGACGTCACCAGCCCCCCCACATGTTCCAAATTTACCCCAAATAATCTTCTTTGTTTGTGCTCCATTTGTGCTGGTTTGTGCTGTAAAAAAAAATAGTTTGGGCTGCTTCAGTTTTTTTAGATAGGCTATCAAAATATTATTTAGTGATCATTCTGAGGTCATGCTCCAAATTTACCCCAAATAATCTTCTTTGTTTGTGCTCCATTTGTGCTTTGTTTGTGCCGCAAAAAATTGTTTGTGTTGCTTCGGTTTTTTTAGATATTAAAATAATATTTAATGATCATTCTGAGGTCACTCAGCCCCCCACATGCTCCAAATTTCCCCTAATAGTCTCGTTTGTTTGTGCTTCGTTCGTGCTGGTAATATTTTCGTTTTTGCTACTGACCTTTTTAAAGATTTTTTCCTAGTCTAGTCGCACTTTTATATTTAAATGATTAATATAATAAACCATCCTTTAATATATAGGAATTTAGGGAGGGGGGGGGCACTTATTACTAAACTAGTGCGTTCTCAGTCAGTGTTGGCTGCAAAGATGAAGTTGCCAAAAACCGACGCTGATAACCATCTCCACAGTAGGCTAATGGACGTGCCTTTAATAGAGAAATGCACCTTTCATATGGACCACATAATTAGAGAAGATTTGTTTTTTTATTTGAATGGGTTTGTTTAATAGTAGGCATTTCAAGATTTCTATAGATTTATTTATTGTGTCTGTGAGCCGGTTCATTGTTGTGACGCGCTCCATTCACGGAGACTGCATGAGACTACAAAAAGCACATCCAAAAATGAAGGAGTAGGCCTATTTTAAGTTCTTTCCGTAGGAAAAAAAAATACTAGAGATTGCACGTGCGCATCCATATCATACAGTTAGCGCGATAATACTAATCCTCATAAACACTTGAAATGCGTCTATATAGCGATTTTATTATTCATATAAAAATAATAATTATAATATCCTGTTTTGGTCATATTTAATATTAATAGCCCAGCTCCCCATCAATGATCTAGCACAGAGATAGTTCTAAACTGAACGTGCTGGAGAAGCATTAGCCTACTTCTAATTTGGCCAAAGAAAACTTGTTAAAATAAAGTCAATTTAATTTGTCAATCAATTTCTAGATTGATTTGTGCATTTTTCAAATGCTTACTAAAGGTGCAATAAGTCATAAAAAAAAAATCAACATTTTACTTTTTGTGTAAGGTTCTAATTTCAAATTTGGTTTTCAGGAGGGCATTTAAAAATACAACAACCATTCTTTTTTTTTCTTTTTTTTCGTCATGGTTAAAAAAGGAAAAACGAATGAACACAAAAGTATTGAATAGGCCAGTATGCTATTGCATGTTTTATTTTTGCGCAGAAACGAAAATAGGCCTATCAAGTCTTTATTTTATTTATTTATTTATTTTTGTTATTTTTTTGTTTTGGTTTTGTAAAGACATAATGAAATGGGCCCAAGTCGTTTTTTTCTGTTTAATTAGCCTAATTGAACGAATACGGCTACTAATAATTAAGTGACTGCGACTATTTCATGTGATTTGTTTTGCCATTTGAATTTTACCTTATTACTTAACTGTATTGTTAAAAAAGACAGTAGTAAAAACAAAAAAATACTACTGGTACAAACCAGCACAAACAAACGAGACTATTAGGGGAAATTTGGAGCATGTGGGGGGCTGAGTGACCTCAGAATGATCATTAAATATTATTTTAATATCTAAAAAAACCGAAGCAACACAAACTAATTTTTTTGCGGCACAAACGAAGCACAAATGGAGCACAAACAAAGAAGATTATTTTGGGTAAATTTGGAACATGTGGGGGGGCTGGTGACGTCATCGCCTATAATTCAATGTCTAATATTTTAAAAACCGAAGCAACACAAACAAAACTTTTACCTGAACAAACCAGCACAAACGAAGCACAAACGATTGAGACTGTTTTGGGTGAATTTGGAGCATGTGGGGGACTGAGTGACCTCAGAAAAAGACTATTAAATATTATTTTAATATCTTAAAAACCGAAGCAGCACAAACAATTTTTTTTACGGCACAAACCAGCACAAACAGAGCACAAACAAACAAGACCATTTTTCGTGAATTTGGAGCATGTGGGGGGGCTGGTGACGTCATCTGACCTAGAATAATAATATTATGTTTAATATTAAAAAACCAAGCAGCACAACAGAAACTTTTACAGCACAAACCAGCACAAGACAAAGACTATTTGGGACGTATTTGGATATGTGGGGGGGCAAATATAGGTCATTGGCTGATGCCTCAGAATGACCTCATAAATATTATTTTAATATCTAAAAAACCAAAGCACACAAACAAATACAACTTTAAGCACAAACGTGAGCACAGAACAATTAGACTACTTTGGGACGTTTTAACTTTGGGGGACTCTCGGATGCATATGCACTATTTATGGATGCTCTGAGCTGAATGGGTGCCGCAGAATGAGTTTCACAAACAGCTATAAAACAATAAACCACAGTAACAGGGTCATAGATTTGAACATTACTTGTGAGTGTAAATATGTCTGACATTTTTAAGAAACAACATATTTTTCAAAACTTTTACTTGTACAACCAGCCCGTCTCTCAACGCATCTTTTCTAAAGGGGCCTCGGTGCACAAGTACATCTGCTCTGATTTGCAACTGACAATGATGTGTTGAGCGAACACACAACAACTCTATGATACCAAAATCCAGCCCAGCTTTTTGGTAAAGAGGGGGTAATATGTATGCTTAGTTTTAAATCATTATTTTTGTAAAAACAAAGAGTCACGTAACAGAAAGTGAATGCTTTAATGTTCAAACAAGCCAGCAATTTAGACAACTGCACTGTCATGTGGCCACTTGTAGGTCCTCTGCCACATGCGCACTCTCTCACAATGGCGCATCGTTTGAACAGTCAACAGCATACAAAACTAATACCACAAGTACAGTCGCTCTGATTGCACGAAGTGACACAGTGCATTGTATTGGTCAGAAACCACAATTTGTCGGACTGTTAACGCCAACTACTTCAAATCTCGAGCAATGTCAGGTGTTTGAATGAGCGTTTGGAGCGTGTCACACTCCACTCTTGATAAAAATTCACTGCTTGGTTTTAACAGTCTGTGCTATAGATCGTGTATTGTGACAAATAGCTTGAACTTAAATTGAAACAAAATAAATGATTTCAAAGACTTAATATTGTAGTTATGTTTTCACCATCAGTTAAGCCGAAAGGCTTTGACAGTAGTCATGACATTTTGAACAGTGATACGTGCATGTAGTGTTTGAAACAAGCTCGTCGGATTAAGCTACAGCTGACTCTCACTGTCATGTGCACCCATTCACTGCTGGTATCACATTGCGTAGCAGTGATGCACAAACTACAAATTGCAGAAGAAACTCTGCATTTAACAGTCAAAGCAAAATAAATAATAAAAAACATATTTACAGTCGCTGATTCAGAAGTGCCAGATTGTCATAGCAAAGTCAGAATTACCACATTTGGGCGGCGTTACGCAAATATTTCCACATTGTGACGTAGACATGTGGGGGGTGTTTGAATGAGCCGTTTTAGGGGGGCGTGGTCAAGTCTTAACTTTGATAAAGAATATCTCTTTGGTTTTGAGACTTTAGTCTGTGCAACGTCAGGGATCTTATCTATGCACAAACAGCTTGTAACGCTCCAAAGAGAAAGCAAAACTTGAAATCGGGATTTCAAGGATTTTTGGCTTTTTTTGTCATCCATTACATTGAAATGCCTTGGAAAAGGCTTTGCTTGTAGTATACATTTTGAATTTCAGTATACGTTGCAATATACGTTTTGAAAAACGTGTGGATTACTGTGATGTTTTTATCAGCTGTTTGGACTCTCATTCTGATGGCACCCATTCACTGCAGAGGATCCATTGGTGAGCAAGTGATGCAATGGTCAATTTCTCCAAATCTGTTCCGATGAAGAAACTAACTCATCTACGTCTTGAATGACCCGAGGGTGAGTAAATCAGCACATTTTTATTTTTGGGTGGACTATTCCTTTAAAAGAAACGTCATGACCTACATTCGTCATGGTGTCATTACATATGCTGATTATATGTATCCAGGGATATTCAAGAAGCTGTGGATAATGTAAAACATGTCTACATCAGAATTAATGTAGACCTTAATACAGTATAAACCTAAATATTAAAATTATTTGCATATAAATGTAGTCATCATTTTGTTTTTTTCTTAGCTAAAAAACTGTGCCTCCACAGCCCAAGCGGCCCTTGCAGAGAGGAAGAGGATGTTAACGAGGACATCAACCCAGAGGAAGCAGGAAACCGCATATCTCACACTAATATACAGGAACTACACACCCCATCAGCTCCTACCACCCAAGGCTCCGACCCCCCAGACCAGGACCTCCCGCTGTGCTTCGATCAGTCTCGACTCGCTGTGGCGGTGGCCAGTTCACGTGTGGCTCTCGCCGGGCAGCAGCAGGACACCGGTACACTGACACGAGTGCTGCTCACCGGCCTGCCCAACCTCCACAGCCTCCCGCTAGCACAGACAGCAGCAAAAGAAGCAACACGTCAGCCTCCCAGTGCTGAAACAGCCCAGAGTAAACCTGAACATTTACTGGGACTCGGCTGCTACTCGTCATCCTCCGATGAGGAGATATAGTTTAGTGAAATGAAACTTCAGTTTGTGAAATTATTAAATTTCATTATGCTTATTAGCTGATGAAACATAGTTATTTTATTATTATTATTATGTTTTTAGTTGAATACATGGTGCTGCACATTTAAAGGGATAGTTCACTCATAAATGAAAATTGTCATCATTTACTCACCCTCATGTCGTTCCAAACCCATAAGTCTTTGGATAATCTTCGGAAACACAAATGAGGATATTTTAATGAAATCTGAAAGGTTTATGTCCCTCCATTGAAAGTCCAGGTAACAAAAACCGGAATCGACCAGCTTAAATATAAGTCTTTTTATGGATGAACAGATTTAATTTGCACACACCAGTGAAGTTTGTTTTTAGCCTGTGACGCACAAAAGTCTGTGTTTATCACATGGGATTTGCTATATGTTTGTGTGTTTTATATGTAAATATAAGCCTATATTTACTCTGTTCACTAAATAAAGAGTCCCTTCAGAAGGCTTGGATCAAACCATTCAATTGATATGGATTCATTTTATGATTCCTTAATATTTTTAAGCTTGGTCTTTCAATGGAGAGACAGAAACCTCTTAGGTTTCATTAAAAATATCTTGATCTGTGTTCCGAAGATAAACTTATGAGTTTGAGGGTGAGTGATTGATGACAGAATTTTCATTTTTGGGTGAACTATCCCTTTAACATTTGATATTCAAAATATATCTGATGCATGAAAGTGAAACTTGAAAGTAAAACATTTTTGAGTGAAACCTGAAAGCTGAAAATCACCTTTGTTTGTGTGTTTATACTATTTGTCCTAACCTAGTTTATTCCGGCTATGAATGTGTTAAGCAGTGTTAAGAAGAGAACGGAAATGGTTGAGGTGTGATTAGAGTAGAATACTGAATGGGATATGTGATTACTTGTCAAAAACAAAATATGAAGTGTTTACTGTTATATAAGTTTATCTGAGGAGTACATCTTCGATATCTATAAAGTTTCAATTTCAACCACAAAGGATTTTACAGGTTGATGCCACATTTTAAGTGACATAACAAACATCCTGTTCACATTATATTCACTTGTACCTGACAAAATAAGTAATGTACTGGTGCTTTAAAAAATACAGAAAACAAAACTCTGATCTGAAGACCCGTTAATGTAACGGTTCAAAAACTGCCTTTTTTAAAAAAAATCATTAAGCACCATGAAGTCAATACTTTTTGATGAACTTAAAAGTGTACATAACCATTTATGTGAGAGTATTGCTATACTAACCCCAAAGTTTCAGATTGACATGAGTTTTGATAATGCGTGCACCACAACAGCCCTGATTAAAATGACTGCGAGACTTTTAAAAGTTCAGTATGTGCAAAGATGCTGAGTCAGAGAGAGACAGAAAGATGTCTGTGTTCACCAAAAAATACATAATCTTTCCTACAGTTTGGTAAGAGAACTAGGGCTTTGCGCTGCGGCCCACGATCCGACCCCAAAACCCCTCATACATCAGCAGCAAGAATTGCTTAGTAAGCGACACTTCTGGGAAACTGAGCAAGAGCTGAGCGTTGATACCAAGCAGAAGTGGTGATGTCTTACTCATTCAGAATGCATTTGTGTGACTTCTAGCACCATTGGCTACATTTGCTCACACGGCAGACAGGGTTTCCCTTACCTGTGAGGTGAAGTAAGAAAACTGATGCTACTACTGCACACGTCAGTTGTCAAAGAAGTAAATGTTTCCTCTGCGGAATTTACAACAAAAGATGTTTGGCTTTTTTTGTCATCCATGACATTGAAATGCCTTGGAAAAAAAAGGCTTTGCTTGCAGACAGTATACGTTTTGAATTTCCCACAATGTTTCAATGACTGGTCATGATGTGTATTTGAATACATATTGAAGGCTTTTTTTACAGCTTTATTAAAATAATTACAAAAACTGGGTTATAACTAGGTACTAACCTTGAACCACCCAAACCTAACCTTAACCCATTTAGTTACCTTATATTACCCAGTAATTCCTTAGGTTAGTACACAATCACAAATAAGAAAATGTATGAAATCTTACAAACACACACACACACACACACATAAATATATACATATATACAGGTATATATTTAAAAAAAAAAAAAAAAATTTTTGATTTTGCTTTGTGTGATTTGTTTGTTGGATTTCTTTTAACATGCCCATATAATTTTTTGCTTCAGTTTTAATTTTAGTTATTTTAGTACACCTAGTTAAACTGAAAATGAGGGATGTTGCCTTAGCAGAATTATTTTTTGTTTGAATATTTTATTATTTTTCAATTAAAGTTTATTTTATTTAAAGCCTTTCCAGGCTAGATATTGATAATAATTGTATTACAATATAACAGTTTTTAATTTAAAATGCTTCACAAAATTCAATAACCAAGTGGATTTGTTTGAAGCAAACATCAAACCTCAACATTTATGGTAAGTTCTTTAATTACTGGCTTTTGCAGCGTCATGTCTGCGAAATGATCACAATATTCCATTTGACGATTTTTGTGGCATCTCCGCTCAAATGACTGATTAAATCATAACTTGATCCACTTTTGCTTTTGCTCATGGCAGTAATGCAAATTTCCGCCATTGGGGAGTTTACACCGCAGCAGCTGAAACTCCTCGAATGCAAACAGGCAATGACAAGGTACATAGTAGGAGGAAGGAGCACTTTTTGGGAAAAGGAGCACAGAAAGGTACATGTTGAGCAATTTATTACAATACTAATGCTTTAACATCCTTCATGATGAATAGCATGAGAAGTGGGTATATGAGAGCGAGGCTTAGCAACTGACGAAAACGGCAGATTTTTCCGGGAAGGCCTAGCAGTGATGACTTGCAAAAGGGTATGCAGCAGGTTGAGGGGTTTAAGGTGATGCCTTTTCCTGCCTCGCTTGGTTTCAACCACATTATTCACCTCACTGTCATAGCCTTAACCATTCTCCTGCAGACCCCTGAGATTGCACACTGCAAGATCGAAAGCACAAGAACACACTCATATGCGCAGACAGACCGTTTCATGTGGCGGCTCCTGTTCTTTAGTGGTATGTGAGATTGGGTTTACTGAAACTCATTTTCCGCTGCATCACTGTTTACAAACACTTGAGCAAAACTCTTAATGGTTAGATAGCATATGAGATGGAACATTATTTATTTAATAGTTCTAGAGGCATGTTATTATCAGTGTTGGGGGGGGGGGTACTTTGGAAATGTAATAGGTTACAGATTACAAAGTTACCCTACTTAAAATGTAATAAGTAGTGTAACTTTTCAGTTACTTTATTAAAGTAATGTAACTGATTACTTTTTGATTACTTTTCTAAATTTCTAATTTTTTCAACTGTTAATCATTTTCAAACATGTAAACTAGGCAGGGTTAACCTTACAGTAGAACTCAACACTGATTACTGTCACACTTTCAAAATCCTTCATCACTTGAATTTTTTTTTTTTAAAGTAGACATTGGATGCAAAATTCACTTTTACATTGTGTTTGCATATAAATGTATCTTAGCAGTGTGTGGACACAACCACCCTACAATGATACAAATCCATTCATTCCTTTTTTTAATCCCCCATAATCCTAAACAGTCTCAATTATCAAGCCGTTTTGATTTTCTGAGCAGTATGATGTCATATTGCTCAGGCCCCGCCCTCAACCGCTGAAGTACTGTCTAATATTAGCATATTTTCGCCCTAAAAGAACATAAGAACATAAGTTTTGCAAGCGAATGCAAAGTTTCTTGTGAAAATACAAATTTATTGAAATATGTGACCCTGGACCACAAAACCAGTCATAAGGGTCAATTTTGTGAATTGAGATTTATACATCATTTATACATTTATACAACAGGTGAATAAATAAGCTTTTCATTGATGTATGGTTTGTTATGATAGGATAATAATTGGCCGAGATACAACTATTTGAAAATCTGGAATCTGAGGGTGCAAAAAAATCTAAATATTGAGAAAATTGCCTTTATTATTAATAATTGCATATTACTAATCAAATATTAAGTTTTGATTGATCACAGTAGGATATTTACAAAATATCTTCATGGAACATGGTCTTTACTTAATATTGTAATGATTTTTTTTGCATAAAACAAAAATCAATCATTTTGACCCATACAATGTATTGTTGGCTATTCACTCTCATAAATAAAGGTATAAAAGCTGTCACTGGGGTGGTACCTTTTCAAAAGGTACGCTTTTGTACCTATTAAGTTCAAATATGTACACTTTAAGTACTAATATGTACACTGCCCCAGTTACAGCTTTTGTACCTTTATTTCTGAGAATGTTGCTACAAATATACCTGTGCTACATATGACTGGTTTTGTGGTCCAGGGTCACATATAATTATATCCTCCCATCTCAATTGTTTTAATCCATTTGAGAACATAAAAAAAAAAATTGCAAGTGAACATAAAATGGTTTAGAAAAATGCCATTTGTCACCATTTCTATTAAGTTTAAGCATGTTTAATATCTAATAAAAACAATTAAATAATCCTTAATGATGCGATAGCAGGATTAGCAAAGTGCTGTGTAAAACAGTTTAAATGCAGCATGTCACACCATCAGACCGTGATTGAGTAGTGGGTTTGTCACAGCAGGCCATGTCACAAAGTAACCCACCTGAAAACTTGTTCTAAAGTTTCTATTCTCAGTCAACCTTTGTACATTATGTGATGGCTGACAGGATGCTGGTGGTCTTTAAAAAGACATGTGGCCCTTCTGAAGAACTCTTTCTAGGTCACAGGCAGTCCTTCGCCTCATATGCAGATGACATGCCACACTGACCTATGGAAGAGCCTGAAACTTACAGTAAAGCAAGTTTTGATTTGTTTTAGTGCATTAATGGATGTGTGATTGAATGCATGAAAAAAATGCACTAAAGCTTTTAATCAAATGCTCAAACCAAACTTTTGCCAAGCAAAGGCACAGTTCACTCCAAAATTACAACTATTCATTATTTCCTTTCTTCTATGGAACAAAATATTAGTTTTAAAGACTCTTCACACAGGCCTTTTTCATACAATATCACAGTTTGTTAGGGCTGGTTCAGCTACAAATATTAAAAAACACCATAAATGTATTCAGTTTGTGATTGAATAATTCTGTCCAGTTTATTGAAAATATCCCATGCATTTACTGATCCTATTATTAATGATTTTTTTTATAAATCAGTTTGTAAAAAAGACCAAAAAAAAAGAAAACAAAGAAAGAAAAAAAAACTGTTTTTGAATTTGAAACAACCTGAGGGTGAATGTAAATGACAAAAATGTCATTTTGGGCTAAAGGGTTTCTTTAAGAACTAAATCATAAATCTAAATTGTAAATCTTTTATTTGTATGCATTTACACTTACTAATAAATGCGAGAGCAGTTATTGCCTGCAAGTGCACAGAAGACTCAAGATGAATGGCTTCCTGTCCATGATGTCACTATTATACTATAAACTTTATGCACATTGGTTTGTCACAAATGCATGCGAATGCTGATACACCAACCAAAAAATTCATCATAATCCATCCTATGCATCAGTGTGCATGAGAGAAAAGAAGGAAGGATCAGAGACAGAGAATGAGTGAGATAGACAGACTTCTTGTGTGTGTGTGTGTGTGCGTGTGTGTGTGTGTGTGCGCGCAAGTGTGGGTGGGAAGTCTTAACCACACTGCAGGACCTTTTTAAAACTGATGTTCAGCAACAGCCTTCTCAAGACATACTCTCTCATCACTCACACCTTCACACACACCTCTGAGCTCTGCAGACATGAGCAGTAACTTTGACCATCCGTCCCAGCCGGTGTTCATGGTGGATTCTGGCAGAGGTCACCCGAAACAACATCGGTATTACCATCAGCAGATGCCCAGACACACAGAGCCACAACTGGTCCCCTGCTGGACGTTCCCCCCTGCCCGAGCTGAGATGAAGAAAAAGGGCTGGGGGAGAATGAATGCTGGGATGGCTTGGGTACTGACACTGATACTCCTGCTGGTTTTTGCAGCCCTGGGACTGGGAGCCTATCAGATCCTGAGGTTACAGACTGAAGTGCAACGGCTGTCTCAGGTGAGAGCTACTTAGCAGTGTATTATATTGTGATTTATATATATATATAGAGAGAGAGAGAGAGAGAGAGAGAGAGAGAGAGAGAGAGAATCAACATTTTATTTAATGACAAAATATTAACTAAGATGTATTTTTTTATACATCTATATCTACATAGCTGTAATACATCTGATAAAGTGACATTTAATTTTAAGAAAGATAGCAAAAGTGAAACATTTCACAAAAAGAACAAAAACAATAATATTGTATTAAGTATTTTGACACTTTTTGATCATGTTCATAGTTAATGTTATGAACTACACTTGTGTCCAGGACACCTGTGTGAAATAAAAGTGTTTAGGAAATGAATTCTGAGAATTATGCTCTTTTAATTCAGTGGAATTAAAATCCATTTTAGGTGCTTAAATGCTTTACAGTATACTGACTCGCATATATGTTGACACATCATCATTTTTAAAAGATTTGAAGTCTTGATAGTTACTCATACACCACCTGGAAAGCAGCCAAGAGCTTTATTATTTGTTTATGTAATCTGAATCTCTTTGATGTTTATGAGAGTATACTTTTTCAGTTTCCATTCCATCGTGTGCACATGACTGAGTAGGACAGAATTACAAGTGAGAAAAAAACTTGTGGTCACTGGTCACAAGGCTACAGGAAATTCTCTACTTTAACTGTAGAGAAGTCTAACACCATTCTCTCTTTCTCATAATTAATAGTGAATTCACTTTAGATATATCTATGTTTGCCAAAAGACCTGTTTGTATCAGCTTTTGAATGCACAATATGTATGAACAATATGTGACTCTTGTTTCTTCCCTCCAATGGCAGGAAATGCCCGCACAGACGCAGAGCATCGCTCCACAGAGACAAGTTGGTGAGTTGTGTTACCAAGTTATCAATTATCAGCTTCATCCTGTGCTAAATCTTCTCTGGTTACCATGATGACCTGATTGCTTACTTTATTATTCGACAGGCCTGAATCCTGCTGAGCTGAACAGGAACAAACAAAAATCTGCTGCACACTTGATAGGTAAGATTTGGTCCAGAAGGCATTCTAAAGAAGCTGCTTACATTTTTTTGCTGCAAAACAGTATCTTATCAGGATATTTTTTTTCAGGTCGTGGAGACCAAAGCACATCATCTGGAATTCTGAAGTGGGAAGCAAAACACGGCGAGGCCTTCACAGAAGGTGTCAAGTACATTAACGGTAGCCTTCAGGTCAATGAGACCGGTTTGTACTTCGTTTACTCCCGCGTGGAGTTTTTTTCACTCCTGTGCAACCCCAAAGACTTTTACGTTCACAAAATGTGTCTGCAAAGAAACAGCCACAACCGGACAATCATGGAAGATCACCGAGAGGGCTTCTGTTCGGCGGGGAGCAAACAGCCGTGGATGACCGGGAGTCACATAGGCTCGCTTCAGCATCTCAAGGAATCCGATAGGCTGTTTGTCAATGTCTCACACCCCCATCTGCTCAGCAAAAATTACCACAGCAACTATTTTGGCCTCTTCAAGATCCACTGATCAGTTAGGATGCTTAGGGCATGATTGTGAGTTCAGATGAAGAGGTCAGCAGTCTCTGGACTACCCTGAGATCCTCAGAGCTTCATTGCAATGCAATCTGTCTGCTTGGCATTGTCAAATCACATTTGATTTTGAATGTATCGGTTGCCTGTGGCTGTTAAGTTCTTTTGGAAAGTTGTGCAGAAGAGTTTCAGATTGAATGAACACTAATATGCTTCTGTATCAGGAGAAAGTAGATTCAATCCAAATATTTATTTTCTTTAAAGTCTGATTGTATATTAATATGTTCAATGGTCATATTGACAGAGTAATATATCAATAATGGTTAATAAATGTAGTCAATAAAAGTTTTAATTGCAAAAAACTGTTGTTGATTTCAACTTTGAATCAAGGGAGGATGTCTCACACTCTTGAGTGTGTCGAGGTGTTTCCACGGCCATCAATATTTGCATGTGATAGTGGGCTGGTTGTCACTGGAAATTATGCTGATTTTTGGCTGAACGTTTCCAGAGCTATTTACTCTTAAAAATCTAAATCTAATTGTCATATTCTAAATTAAGGACAGAGAAGAGCTCAGAGATTACTGTGACTCAAAAGAGTTTCTAGTCAGCTGTTTTTGAATATCCTCTATGAACCACAAAGGCAACTTTTTGCAAGGTTGCGTCATTTCTGCAAAGACCCTCGGGTTGGCTTCACTGCAGTGTTTGCTGAACCACACATGAAGATTTAGGGGTTTTGTGCAAGCAGTACACTTTGTACTTCTATTCTTGTGCTTCCTTCCTGTGTTTAGTTATAGCGTTAACAGGGGTCAAAAAGCTTTGATGAGAAATGAAAATGAAATATACTTCTATCACTCATTAATTTAATTGCTCACGAGATAAAGTGTTAAAGTTCTCAGTGTCTTAGTTACCAATATATTATTTCTAGCCACACAATTTGAGAAGATCTCGTCTCAGAGTTTGTGCTTGAGTATTTTGTTGGGTTGGAGCTCCAATGAAACTGCGTGTTATGCAGTACTTTGTGTTTTTGTCTTGTGAATCCATTACACCTCAATATTCCACTTACTATGAGGGTGAGTGGAAACAAGGCCTACTCTTTCAGCACCTCCAACTCTTTTGGACACAGGCAAGCATGCACACACACACACACGCTTGCACACACGCACACACACACACACACAACACATATACCCCACAGGAAGTGACCACTGGAGAATAGTCAACCACAATTCATCCACTTTCTCAAACTCTGCTTCAAACTAATAAAAAACAAGGGCCATTAATAGCACATAAATGGATATTTCACAATTTAGAATTACGGTCAATGAGATCAGTTCCTACTGTGAGACAGATGTTGAATTCAGTTTCTCACATCAGGTCAGTTCCAACCTACAAAAAAAGTTTTAGCTGCATGTAGAGATAAACAATGCATAGATCCTGGATCTATAGCCTACTGGATAATAATTTTGACAATAATTTATTGTCCACACTCATTTTATCCATTTTTATATATTATAATGGTAACACTTTAGAATAGGGAACGCTTATTCACTATTAACTATGACTTTTCCCTCAATAAATTCCTAATTTGCTGCTTATTAATAGTTAGTAAGGTAGTTGTTAAGTTTATGTATTGGGTATGGTTAGGGATGTAGAATAAAGTCATGTAGAATAAGGCATTAATATGTGCTTAATTACTACTAATAAATGGCTAATATTCTAGTAATATGCTTGCTAATAAGCAACTAGTTAAGAGACCCTAAAATAAAATGTTACCATTATAATTTATATGAAAATATAATCAAAATTCTCTTGAATTCTTAAGTCTCTTAATCTGAAATATTATTTTGATTTAAAATGACTGTTTTTTATTTTAACATTAGTAATAGAAATATTTTATATTTTATATAAAATCCTTGATTCTACAAGAGCAACTGAAGGTGGTACATAAATTATCTTAAGTTTCATAATGAATCACTACTGCTCAACCCCCAGCATCACGTGATCAGAAATGGCCAAAAAAAGAGTCTGTAGACTACACCAATGGTCTTGTGGGCTTGAGTTTCTCAGTTTAAGTTGGAACAACCCTTCCACTTTCCACGGTGCCCAACAAAGGTGCAAAAGAGGTGTCAGTCTAAATGCTATGAAACCATTTTTCTAGTTTGTTTAGTTTCAAAAGATGGTATCAATCCTGACACCAAAGAAAGTGCTGATTTGGCCCAGTAATTTAGCCACAGATGTCAGGCCGTTTACATGCCTCTGCTCATGCTATTGCCATTTTATCAAAGGTTTTGCAGAAAAAGGAGCCGTTTTACATAGACACAAATGAATGCTAAATTCTCTTGGACCAAACAATACAAAGAGACTGTGTTGGTTAAAACAAGGTTAAGTATTAAAATGTTCTTGTTAATGTGTAAAGGAGATTCAGAGCCAGGTGAAACGTGAAGTTCATTATAGACAAAAAAAAATTAATAAAACAAAAACAAAAATAGCTTTTGTCAATTAATGTGAGCTTTCTACATACATTATATATTGTGAAAATATGTACATTTATTTACAGTATATATTATTTCATATAATTTATATTATATAAATATTTAATATATAAACTTATATAAACTTAAAAACTTATTTTTCAATAATATATACACATCTATTTATATATACATATAAACACAGTACACTTATTAAACAAATTTTATTTTGGATAAATATTAATTTACATGCACAATACATATGTAATTATATATACATTAATATAAAGTACAGCACTCTTATGGGGTAGACAAAAACTGGTCGTGTATTTTGCCCGATCGCGACAAATCGGAATCAACCCCCCCCCGTTACAGCACAATACGAGATGTAGCCACTATACCTACGCCGGTCACCAGGATCGGCCTGTGTGTGTGTGTGTGTAAAATTCATTTATTAAAATTGTTTTTGAGAAATTACAAAATGTCTGTCATAGAAGATATGTAATCAAGTCACTTTAAATATTAATTGATTGTTGAATTTTTTTTTTTAATCTGGATGACTACTAAACTATTACCTATCCCATATGGTTTATTTTTATGCCCACTAATGCCCATATGGTTTATTCAGTCCTGATTATGATCTGACATATGCTTGTTCATGGACTTTCTAAAAAGGAAGAGAGAACTTCATTGAAGGCCTCAATCACACCATGTCGCTCTATTAATATAATACTTACACATCCTGTGTCTGTCTCTGAAAGCGGTAGCGATGCTATGGCTTTCATGTATGTTCAACCTCACAACCTCATGGGAACACCTATTATTCACCACATCATCACCACATAGAGGAAACATCATACTTTCATTTAACTAGTAAAAGCCCTGTGGACAGATTAACAGGAATTTGTTCATAAAATAAGGAATTAATGATGATTAAAGATTAGAAAGACGTTCTAAAATTTTTAAACTTTGATGTATGCCAATTAGGTACCTATGCTTTAATTTAAGATCAAAGTAGATGGTATTTATTGGCTAAGGGGTTTATTGATGGAAATTTATGTTTTTAAGAATGTTAAGGTGTAGTGCCATTGCGACACTTGGATAAATTGGCTTTGGTGATTTTTTGGTGATTTCATGCCATTTCAAACCCGTATGACATTGTTTGGAAATTTAAGATAATTTGAATAATGTTTGTTACCAAACAGCTGGTTTATTTAGACACAATCGCCCCCTACAGAAAGCATGCAACAATTTCTAGCAATTTGGCCCTGTTAGCTGCAAGTTCAGATGGATGGCCTTATAAGTCTAAGTCTAAGTTCATAATGGTAACATGATACATTTTATTGGAGATCATAATGCTTCAACGTCCATGCCGACATGTCCCACCATCCTTTTTGACATGCGTCACGGAAAATATGTCTCAACAATGAGCTGTGATTCTCAAGAATCACTTATTGATAAGAATACATAATTATAATTTTGACAACAATGTCGGAAAAACAGCACAGTCATAATGCAGTTTCCCAAATATGATGCTTATCACAGATCAGTTTTTAGCAATTAATGAGTCGAACTGGTTTCGGTGGTCTTTGCAAACATCTGTCCTTTCTCAAGGAGTCTTAAGATTACCACAACAACGGCAACGGAAATCTTTGCACAGACTTGCAAATGGTGACCCCATTAAATATTTAAAACGTGGTGCAGTTCGTCCAAGGTTAAAGACCAATTCAGGGAACATGAGTGAACAGTCAGAACTTTTTCTTCTTCATCTGAACATAATTATTAATATTGAATAATTATAATAATAATAATAATCCCACTTTATATCAGGTGGCCTTAACTATATATACTTACATCAAAAATAAGTACAATGTACTTATTGTGTTCATATTGAATTTCAAAACACTTTTGCTGCTATTGAGGTGGGATACGGGTAAGGTTAGGGACAGGTTTGGTGATATGGGTATAGGTTTAAGGGTGGGTTAAGGTGTGTAATTATAAATGCAATTACATGCAGGTATTTTTTTAAATATAAGTACAATGTAAAAACTTGTATGTGTATGTACACAATAAGTGCATTGTATCAAATTATTAATTTAAGTTTAAATGCATAGTAGTTATGGCCACGTTATATAAAGAGGGACCATGGTTAAATAATGAAAGGGTTATTTTTGTTTGTAAACCTATTTAGTTCACATATTAATACAATCTAATTTCATCTTACTGAAATGTTTGAAATGCTATTGAAATGTCAATGTATACTTTTATATCTAAATTGCGACCTATGCTCTCAACGTCAAATGCAGAAATGCTAATTCATGCGTTTATGACCTCAAGGTTAGACTATTATAATGCTTTACTGGGTGGTTGTTCTGCACGCTTGATCAACAAACTACAGTTGGTCCAAAATGCAGCAGCTAGAGTTCTTACTAGAACAAGGAAGTATGACCATATTAGCCCAGTTCTGTCAACACTGCACTGGCTCCCTATCAAACATCGTATAGATTTTAAAATCTTGTTAATTACTTATAAAGCCCTGAATGGCTTAGCTCCTCAGTACTTGAGCGAGCTCCTATCACACTATATTCCTTCACGTCCGCTGCGTTCTCAAAACTCTGGCCATTTGATAATACCTAGAATATCAAAATCGACTGCGGGCGGCAGATCCTTTTCCTATTTACAGTGCCCTCCACTAATATTGGCACCCTTGATAAATATGAGCAAAGACAGCTGTGAAAATAAATCTGCATTGTTTATCCTTTTGATCTTTCACTCAATAAATTCACAAAATTCTAACCTATCATTGAAGTAAAACAATTGAGAGTGGGGAGAAAATCTCATGATGAAATAAATGTTTTTCGCCAATGAATGTTGGCCACAATTATTGGCACCCCTAGAAATTCTTATGAGTAAAATATCTCTGAAGTATATTCCCATTCATATTTACATTTTTTAGCACACATGGGTGACTAGGACCATGAAATTTTCCAGCCATGACTTTCTGTTCCACGGGATTATAAATATGAGGAACACAAAGGCCAAATTCCCTTAATCATCCATCACAACGAGAAAAAAACTAAAAATATATTTCTGATGTGAAGAACAAGATTGTTGAGCTTCACAAAATAGAAAGTGGCTGTAAGAAAAGAGTTAAAATATTGAAAATCCCCATTTCCACCATCAGTGTAATAATTAAGATGTTCCAATCAACTAAATATGTTCAAAATCTGCCTGAAAGAGGACGTGTGTCTATATCGTCCTAATGCACGGTGAGGAGGAGAGTTTGAGTGGCCAAAGACTCTCCAAGGATCACAGCTGGAGAATTGTAGAGATTAGTTGAGTCTTGGGGTCAGAAATGTAAAAAAATATATATCAAACATCCCCTATATCACCACATGTTGTTCGGGAGGGTTTCAAGAAAAATTGTCCTCACTCATCCAAAAACAAACTCCAGCATATTCAGTTGTCAGACACGACTGGAACTTCAAATGGCACTGACTTCTATGGTCAGATGAAACTGAAAAAAAAAGCTTTTTGGCAGCAAACCCACCAGATGAGTTTAGTACAAACAGGGATAAAAAAGTACCCCATGACCACGGTTAAATATACTGCTGGATCTTTAATGTTGTGGCCTGTTTTTCTGCCAGAGGTCCTGAACATCTTGTTCAGATGCATGGCATCATGGATTCTATCAAATACCAACAGATAAAAAATCAAAACCTGACTGCCTCTGTTAGAAATCTTATAATGGGCCGTGTTTGGATCTTCCACCAGGACAACAATCCAAAACAAACATCAAAATAAACACAAAAATGGGTCACTGAGCACAAAATGAATATTTTACCATGGCTGTCTCTGTCCTCTGACCTGAACCCTACAGAAAATGAGTGAGGTGAACTGAAGAGAAGAAGCACCGTCATGGAGCTGTGAATCCGAAGGATCTGGAGAGGATCCGGAGAGATTCTGTATGAAGAACATGGTCTCTGATCTCTTATCAGGTGTTCTCCAAACTCTTCAGGCATTATAGGAGAAAACTCAGAGCTGTTACCCTGGGAAAAGGACATTGCAATAATTGGGTGCCAATAATTGTGGCCAACATGAACTAGAGAAAGTATTTATTTCACAATGAGATTTTCTCCCCACTTTCAATTGTTTTACTTCAATGATAGGTTGGAATTTTGTGATTTTTTTGAATGAAAGATAAAAAGGATAAACAATGCAGATTTATTTTCACAGCCGCCTTTGGTCATATTTACCAAAGGTGCCAATATTAGTGGAGGACACTGTAGCTCCCAAACTCTGGAACAATCTACCAAACACTGTTCGGGAGGCAGACACACTCTGTCAGTTTAAATCTAGATTAAAGACCCATCTCTTTAACCTGGCGTACACATAACACACTAATACACTTCTATTATTCAAATCCGTTAAAGGATTGTTAGGCTGCATTAATTAGATCAACCGGAACCGGGAACACTCCCCATAACACAAGATGTACTCGTTACATCGTAAGAAGATTGGCATCTACGCTAATATTTGTTTCTTACTTATTCTGTTTCTCAGTCCGTGTCTGGATCAGATGGTGGATCGGCGCCGGGAGATGATGTCTGTGGCCCTGATCATCAGCGATGAGCCCCAGAGACATATCCCCAGTGAAGAACTCGATTAAAATACAATAAAACTAAAAATAAAACAAATAACTAAAAATATAATAATAAAATACCTAACTACATAATACTATTATTGTTGGAAATTGCAACAATATAAAAATAGAAATAGAATACATTTATACATTTAAAATTTTAATTAAAATAAAAAGTAAACAATAAATAAACAATAATATCTTGGCCAGAGGAGAACTGGCCCCCCGACTGATCCTGGTTTCTCCCAAGGTTTTTTTTTCTCCATTCTGTCACAGAGGGAGTTTTGGTTCCTTGCCGCTGTCGCCTCTGGCTTGCTCAGTTGGGGACACTTAATTTCTAGCGATTATCGTAAATTGGATTTCACAGATACTATTTAAACTATACTGAGCTAGACAATGACATCTCCGAATTCAATAATGAAATGCCCTTAACTGAAAATTGAGTGTTTAATCTTATTATTATACATTACTGACACTCTATCCTCCAACTTGATACTGTTAAGTGCTTTGACACAATCTGTATTGTTAAAAGCGCTATATAAATAAAGGTGACTTGGCTTGACTTGACTTATGCATGCTAGTCAACTCAAAATACATACAATTTCAATCTATAATTAAGGGAGCACAGAACATACATAAATACATATGTATGTACATATATATGTGTGTGTGTGTGTGTGTGTGTGTGTGTGTGTGTGTGTGTGTGTGTGAAATGCAATAGAATCTGTGATTGCTTATTTTAATTTATTATATAAATTATTTTAACCTTTTTTTAATTGACAAAAGTACAAAGATCTCCAATATTTTCACTGACTAAATTAATTGTATTTTGAAAATATAAACACATTTTGACGTTGATGACTGCAACACTCTCTAAAAAAGTTGAGACAGAGGCATGTTTAACACTGTCACATCATCTTTTAATAACAATATTTAATCATTTGATAATTGAGGACACTAATTGTTAAAGTTTTGCAAGCAAACTTTTTGCCTAATCTCACTTGATATGAAGCTTCAGCTGCTCATCAGTCCATGGTCATTATTGTCTGATTCTCCTTTTTATAATCGGCCATACATTTTCAACAGGAGACAGATCTGCAGGCCAGTCAGCCACATCCATGTGTCTACAAAACCACGCTGTTGTAGCACATGCGGAATGAGACTTGGCATCATCTTGACCTAATAACCATGGACTTCCCATGGATGACATCTCGATGGCATTATATGTCTCTGTACAATCCCAATATATATGCCTCCATGTCAACGGTACCTTCATACATATTCCAGTCACCCATGCCGTTTGCACTGATGTACCCATATACCATGACAAACATTTGCTTTTGCATCTGTCCCTGATTGAAGTCTGGATGGTCTCTTTGATCTTTGGGACCAGTGCCGATCCTAGACTTCGGTCGGGATTGAAAGAATAGATGTAACGCATTTGACCGTGTTTCACTCCGTCTCGAATCGCGCTCACGGAAAGCGCTCGAGAAACAGTATCTCTTCCAAGGCTCGATACGCTTTCAACTCGTTTTTTTTTTGGACTCGAGCATGACACTGTACGACATTCACGTTACATGATTTGACTGATTTTTACATAGAGAGGGTGACAGAAATTGACAGAAATTATCATTCATGTTTTCATAACTGCTGGCCAAACTCAAAAACTAAACTAAAATTAAAACATCTTTGAGAGCAAGGGGGCCCCCTGGTGTTGCGGGGGCCCTACGCAGCTTGCGTATTCTGCGTATAGGGAGGATCGGCTCTGTTTGGGACTGAGACCGTGACGTCCATTTTTCTCAGAAACAAGTTGAAATGTGGACTCATCTGACCACAGCACACATTTGTCATTGTCATTTTGACAATCTGAGATGAGCTCTGGCCCAGAGAATCCCACTGAATCACTGCATAGAATTGATGTATAGCTTTCTCCTTGTGTAACAGAGAATTGCATTTCTTGAAGCAGCAGAAGACTGTGTTAAGTGACAGCAGTTTTCCGAAATACTCCTGAGCTTTGTGGCTATACAGCAGCATGACTGTTTCTTATGCAATGCCATCTGAGGGCTCAAAGGTCATGCACATTCACTTGAGGTTTCCTGCCTTTCCTGCCCTACACAGACTGAGATTTCTCAGCATTCCCTGAACCTTTTCACAATGTTTTGTATATTAGTTGAGTGAAGACCTAAATTCTTTGCGATTTTGCATTGAGAAATTTGATTATTGATTTGGTTGATGCTTCTCTCCTGAAATTTGGCACAAAGTGATGAGCCATGATTAGGGTTGGGTACCGAACTCGGTACTTTTAAAGGTACATACCGAATTGCATCGGTACTACCGAGTATCAATTCACATTAAATCATTCGGTACCAAATTTCGGTACCTGAGAAAGGATTTGGGCGCATACGAGAGAGAGAGAGAGAGAGAGAGAGAGAGAGAAGACAGAGAGAGAGAGATCCTCTGACATGATGTCACCCCTGCAACTCTTTAAAACACAACACACAGGGCAAGCCGAAATGTTCTGAAGTGTGCTTGCATTTCTAGGATCATATGGTTTCCGCAGACAGGATGCGGAGTCCATTCATAAAAACGGAATTTAGTCTATAGCGCGGAATGCCACGGAATTCGTCAATTTTTGGATGAATAAAAGAAGGTCTGTCACTTAATTCAAATCGCGATATGACCTAGTGTATGTTGAATATTAAAACGCAAAAAGACGGTTTAAAAATGAATCCTGCATGTTCCGCTAGCCTCGTTATGTTTGAATGGCGGAGACGCGGTTTTGTTAACTACACAAATACTGAAGCACACTGAACTCTTGGTGATTTTCGGTCTCTGCATCTCACTACATGAACACTTACAGGCTGTGAGAGTCACTTCATGAGAATTTTACCGCTTCATTTGAGAAAACTAGCATCATATCATACTGTATACACACAGAAACTTCACAGCAACCTGTCAAAATAAAAGTGCGGTTTAACATGTAACAGAAATATATTACTATTGTATTACTTTTGTATAGTATAACATCTTTATATACTCCATTTACTGTCAAATTTAAATAAAACAATTAGGGTAAACGTACCTATTAAGCTCACGTACCCATTAAGCACACTTTCATATTTGAGCTCCGATTATAAAAAGAAAATTAATTTATTATCCTACTTGATGTCTTAACCAATTGATATGTTTGTTACTATGTACCTCCTATATTTGAAGTCAATCAGATCATTGCACACTGAGATATGGCTCTCCGTGTGTTCACTCTGTCTGGTGGCCATTTTGAAAGCTGTCTAAAAACTTTCACCAAAAGAGGAGCCTCATAAATGTGCGTTTTTGAGATGTTTAAGCCTTTATTTTGGGTAAGTTTCACTACTTATTGTAAAATTAAGAGATTAATGTTCAAACTTTTGCATATTATAACCTGGAACATGGATGTGGGAAATAATTACATTAGATCCAAAAGATAGTTTTAGCAACATAGTGCAGAACAGTTAGCTGACTAGCTGTATAAGATCGTGTGCTACGCTAACATATTACTTCACAGGCATTACTGGCTTGTACTTTTACATCCATAATATTATAAATTGACAGTTTATTGCTGGTCTGTCGTTTTACAATGCTGTTTTTAAAGATTTCATTTTATTTTAAGGTGAGCTTAAAGGGTGCACTACTATGAAAATCACATAGCTTCAGTGTGACATCAATAAGAAAAAGTATAATTTCATAGATATTGTTAATAATAGTTGTTCATATTAAAATATGTATGAACTTAATACATGAACTAGATTATTTATTTAGCAAAATCTTGTCATTTTAATAAATATTACATTAAATTTATTAATGAATGATGCATTTATATAGCGCTTTATTGTGTATTGCTGTACACCCAAAGCTCTTTACAATCATATGGGGGGGGGGTCCTCTCCTCAACCACCACCAGTGTGCAGCATCCACTTGGGTGATTATTAAAAATTGTTGCTGCTCCCATTAAGCTCAGTGTGCTCTCTTTAAGCTCTTCCACATTGAACGTCTATGTAAATACTTCATAAACAGACTTTGAATGTTAACTGATGGTTATCACGTTAAGTTAATCTTTATAAAATGTCTAATAACTTATTTTAACAGCTTTAAGATGACAAAATCGAGACATAACTATAGTTTATGGCCAAAGATGAACGAGGCATGTCGTCCATCAGAAACCTGTCTGTCCTGGAAAAAACAACTAAAGGATGGAATACACTACATATGACTTTTAAAATATGAACACATTTTTAAAACACCAGGCATCATACACTTAATGACTTTGTATATAGTCACAAAGGAAAACTGGCCATCATACACTAAACGACTGAGGATCACACACTAGTCACTAGCAGACTTTAAATTCCTTCCGATCACAACAAACTCGCACAGAAATGTGCGCTTTGTTTCTGTGTTCATGCCCATGAATGAAATGCTTTATTGGTGTGTTTTATTTAATTTTTGAATATGTGTTATTTAGCTGAACATGGACTAGTCTTGATGTTGCAGTGTGCTTACACTTCACTATGACACTTCACTATGAATATATAACTGATCAAATTGTTGCTTGATTTTAGTGTTTAGTGGGTTTTTTTATTGATTGACTTTGTACCTTCAATTAAAACATTTTACAATTATTCTTTAAAAATTTTCCTTAAAATAAGCAAGAATTTTAATAAAATATGATGTGAGCTTAATGGGAACAGGGGTGTGCTTAAAGGGTACACAAATGTACCCATTAAGCACAGCCAGACTTTTTGTATTTAATTATGTATATCTTAATCAAAATTCTTTTGTCATTTAAAATAAAATTAAATATTTTTATGTAAGAGATTAATATTTTATTTTAGCATAACTTTTTGTACCGAAACCAATATCTTGTGCACTAAAAATGTCTCAATGTAGATTTTGGTGAGCTTAATAGGTACGTTTACCCTAAATGATACAAATAATTATTACAACTACATTAACCACTTAATTGTAGAAAAAATACAATTATTATTAAAACTTTTTTTAAAGGAATATTCACACAATTTTTCTACCATTGATTCATTTTAACAGTAAACCTCTGTTTGTTTGCCAAAAAAATAAAAGGGTTTCATTTTCATTTGATTAAAAATAAATAAATGGTTCATGCCTTCATTTGATTATCAGAAAAAAATAAAACAAGAAATTTCTGGAAGAAAAGTTAAAATTGTAGGGCCCTATTGTTCAAAATGTTGAAATTGAGAGTTTTGGACTTATTTTTTCACTGAAATAAATGTTTTTGTTATTACACAGAGAGTAAAGTACCGAAAAAAAGTTACCGTTGTGTAGTGATCGACCGATATTGATTTTTTAGAACCGATACCGATACCGATAATTTGTTTGTTTATGTGCCCGATAACCGATATGCAGAACCGATATTTATTTACTGTTATACTTGTGTTTTTGACACAATGATTACAACACCACTGAGCTGAACAAACCATTTTATTTATAACAATCACTCCCTCCTTGCATAGAAAACAAAACAAATCTTATTTATACACCAATAAATAGTGGGGTCTGACAGTACAAAAAATAAAAAAGTGCACTGTTACTAAACGGTTTTTGTTTAAAAATAAAATCTTCGATGAGGTAAAAAACAAACAAACAGGTAAAATAAATAAAGCACATAAAAGTAATTCTCACCAATTAAAAAATAAATAAAACTTGTGGCGGCATGTGACATCACGTTAATTTGCATGTCATTGTGTCAAGTTTGCATTCAGACCAGTTTTGGCACTTAAGATCTGTTCTAAATGTCACATACTGTAATTAATACAACAATGCCAATAAAGCTGTTCACATTATACTTTCTGTTGTCATACATAAAACAAGTATAAATAGTAAACAGGAACCATTCATTTTACATGTTAACCAGGAATCACTCTCACTATACTCCTTAAATCCTGATTTATAATCGCAACATCGTCTGATAAAATCAATATACATCTAACTTACACTAAAAAGCGACTATATGCGGTGGTTTTGGCTATATTACTGTCTTGTCTCATTCAGCGCACTGTCTGCGTCTGAGTAACAAGCTATGCGCATATTAACAGACGAATTATGTTCATATTTAAAAGTCCAAACAGTCAGTAAGGGACAGGTGCTTGGAAACGCTGTTTTGTAAATGATTTACTGACGATTTTGCTGCGTTACGGCCAAATGAATGCGCTGCTTCACTGCCGCTCACTGCACAGAATAGACGCCGAGAGAGATGACACTGCGCCGGGAGAGTCAGACCTCGCACTCGCGGGGCAGTAACGTTACTGGAGACAAATTCCAACTGAACGATAGCTAAGGTTTTTTCAAAAAAAGTCGCTAGGTTTGTCAGTATGTACTTGTTGTGGGAAAAAAGCCGCCAAAAGGGTCTGAAAGTTGCTAAATACTGAAAGTCGCGCTCTTGTGTGTGAGAGGCGGGAGCTGATGCAGCGGGCGGTGGATATTGTTGCAGCCTGCCACAGATAAAGAGAGAGAGATCGTCTGTGGGAGTGTCTACAGTTCTTGAGCACACAGAACGAGCAGAGCGAAAAGCGTCGGGCGAGGCGACGCTAGTTAATCGATCGTGGATGGTTTCATTATCTCGGGCGGATAAAAAAAATAAAATAAAAGTGTAAGATTATAATAGTAATAAAAACAAAAATGTGTCACCAAATATACTTGGGCGGCCGTTAATATACCTGGGCGGCCCGCCCAGGTAAAGTCTATGTGTGGGAAACACTGGAGTTGTGTTTACTAGGATGTTTATTAGGGAATTGATGGTTATATAGTAAATGTTTATATAATTACGGTGTTTTAATCGTGAATATTTTTAAAAGTTACATGCGGTGGCCCTGCTGTAGCATTTCCTGAGCATCAACCCACTGAGTGAACAGCAATATGAAGCAGCTTCACGAGACTAATGATGAGCAAATATACAACAGAGAGAGAATTTAATTCAGCGCTTTTACTAACAACTTGCGCTCATTCATGGCTGTATTATTTAATTCATGCAAAGTTACGTCTTTATTGGGACAGGACTTGACGGATTATCTTACGTGACTCGTCTATTTCTTAGAGCCAAGCTGCATAAACTACATCAAGCATATGTATCACATCTAATTTGTGCATTAATGGCTGTTATGTTAAATAAAATGTACTAATTACAGCAAAGCAAGTAATAATTTACCTGTGCACGCCGTTGTCTCGTCTCCCCTCAGATGCGCTGTAATGGCGATCATGCGTGCAATTCTTAAAACGCCCACAAGATGGCGCCGTTTATCGGAAAATCCGATATTACAAAACCGATATCCGATTATGGAAAAATGCTTAAATATCGGGAAAAATATCGGTAAAACGATATATCGGTCGATCTCTACCGTTGTGTACCGGTACCGAATTTCAGGTACCGATACCGGTACCGGTTCAAATGTGAACGGTACCCAACCATGATCCAGCTTTGCTTGCAAAGACTGAGATGCTCCTTCATACACAAACATGATCCCTCACCTATTCACCTGCTTATTGTGGACCCTTTCGAAACAGTTTAATTGGGATATTCTGTAAACTTCTCCCTTTTATTTGGCCTCTGTCCTAACCTTTTTAGAGTGTTTTGCAACCATTAAAATTTGTTTATATTTACAAAATACATTTAAGTTGGCCAGTGAAAACATTGGGCATCTTTTCTTTGTACTTTTGTCAATTAAATAAAAGCTTTTTGTATTTTGAGATTTTAGATGAATAATTAAATAATCAATTGTAAACAAAGCAGAAGCTCAGTAAAAGAGATTCATGATCATTTATCCTTTGCTCATATTTCAATCGAAGATATGACATAATAGAAACACTATATGCAAATTACATTTTCACACAGATAGCCTATAGGTTTTAACTGAAAGAAAAAGATATCTGAAATGTACATTATGAACAATTTATGGAAATACTGAATAATAACAGTGTAGTGCCCTTTTTTGGTTTTGACAGGAATTAAAACATTCAATGGATTGTACTGTTGTTTCATAAACATATTGGTTGTTCAACTAATAAAACATCTTTCCGAAAAAACTCAGTAGAAAGTAAAAAAGTCAAAAGAGCAAACTCACATGCATAATAATAATAATTATTATTATTATTATCATTATTATTATTAATGGAAAATAATAGCCCTTAAAGGAAAAGGTTACTTCACTGCCTGCAAATTACATCTGCAATGCAACGAGCCTGCAAACAATGGAAATGAATAATCACCGATGGGCTTATCATCAACGGCGTTTCAAAAGTGTAAAAAAAAAAAAAAAACGAAAAAAAATCCTTTATCCGATCAGACCTCTGATAAACAGAGTTGGCTTGTCACTTTGGGGGGCAGCAATGGTAGCGGTGAAACAGTCTAAAATGTTAATTTCTATCTCAAATAAATGCAAAACTCCAAAGCTTGCATGCAAATTAAATCTGATGTGTTCTAGCAAGTTGACCACAAACGAAAAAACATACAAGCCAATGAGTAAGACGCATGAAAAAGGTGTTAAAACAGAGGTGATGAGGTAAAACTGACTTAAAGTGACAGATAACCAAAACCTTTTACAAACCATTTTAAAATCAATATGTTACTCTTTGATAATTCAAGCAATACTTCATGCTGAAATAAAGCAAAGGTCTTTGCTTCTTCAGCTGTAAGTAAAGTTCAGAATTAACCACATCATTTTACTAAAGTGTGGTTTATAGATGTCAGAGATGCTTGAGAAACCAGAAATGTTTGATGTTCGAGAAAACATGCCAGTGCTTGTGCAGAGACCATTACCTGAAACAGGAAATGTGTCTGACTGAGCTGATATGAGAATTATTACAAGCCTACTGAAGTAGTAAAAGGTCATTACAAAACCACACTAAGGACCACACTAAGGAAACTTTGAATACAAATTGCTCACCAAATGTAGTTTGTAGTAAAGCTCTCAAAGATGGTAATGAAGTGGCAACAGTTACTTGTCCTTGAATTTAATTGGCCAGGTGCAATTCCAAGAGTGCTCATGAACTAAAATTGCATAGCATACTACCATATTTCTACCCTATCTGAGTATTGTACATGATATTTTGAGTTCAGCGATACAGTTCACTCACACAAGAATGCATCACTGTTTATATCACTCAATTGATGGTGTTTAAGCTGTACATCAGGTGGCAATTTTTCAGTGAGCCTTCTGCAGGTTACACTGTTACACCCAGGGGCGCCGCTACAGATTCTGGGCCTCCTGGACAGCATATTCACTCGGGCCCTCCTGCGTTCCGAGGGATATCCCCCTCGGTAGAAATCACGATTGCATTCCCGAGCCCGTCTTTTTTTCCCCTTCTCCCAAATCAGATTATACTGTTTCAGCTATTAAAATTGTTCAGTTTTGTATGTAATGGCAAAGTGATAATATTTCGTTTTGGTTTTTTATAAAGTTAATTTAGAAAAACGTTTGGAGCATTTTTTTTTTTGGTTCGTTAAATAAGTTTTTTCTTTCTTAAAGTAACAACCAAGCCGCCAGCGGCAGACAGTGAGCTGATCATAGCCATGTTTGATCAATTTAGCCTTCTCAAATCATCACGACTTGCCTAAAATAAAATCTATAGATATACTAAAACAGTTCAAGCATATAACAATGTTTTAACGTTAAGCCTAGATAAATGTGCGCTGCATCCTAGTTTGTGTGGAGAGTGACATGGAGGCACCAGTGCAATCAATTGCATTTTTTTTCAATGGAAACAACTTGCAGTAATTTTTGCTCATAAAAGTAAGAGTAATACATCATTCGGAACAGTAAAGGGTCTACTTTACAAAACTTTTTATAAAATATCAGGGCTCTAGAGTCATTCTTCCCACTGGTCGCACTTGTGCGACTAACTTTCTCAGTTGGCCGCACAAGCACATCATTTGGTTGCAATTTTTTTTTTTTTTTTGATACAACATTTGATTAATCAATGCGTGCTGATGAACTTTTATCATAGTTTATAGTTATATGGTAACGAAAGTGTTCAACATTCAACCCGTTCTTTTTCATCAGTATTATTTGTGATTTAAATTTTGTGACAGGAATTCCATTTTTTGCTTTCACTTTCACGATCTTGGTGTCACGCTTTACAAGAAAAGATAATGGTCTGTTTTGCTTATATCTATACACCTTTCACTTTTTAAGACTAAAACAAAAGATGGATTCATTGTTATTCTTAATTAAAAAGCACAACAACAATAAAACAGTACGTTACAATGACAAACATAACATTTATTAACAAAAACGAATAAGACGAGGTATGGCATAGGACACATCACATGCTGTATTATACCGACTAATACATAACAGAATGTTTAGCAAACACTGAGGAATCAAATAATAATAATATAAAAAAATAAGGAAAGCCTCCATAGTGTAACTGAGGTAAACAGCAAAGATAACAAGCTTTTCAAAACGAAAACAAAAAGTAAAACTAAACTATCTGTCGCTGACAGGACTTGCATGTTTTCTCTACAAGAATACCAACATGTTCATCTTCTCTGGTTTAAGAAGCGGTCTTTTACTTTAGTTTGAAAACCAAATCCTCCGTTGCGCTCCGTCCTCTGCGTGCACCTTCCGCTCGTGCTGACGCGGCTGCTCCCGCTCTGCATACACGCGCTTCTGCGCTGCATCTGCTCTGCTTACGCGTGCGGTGTGAAACCAGGCTCTACTGAAGCGCTTGCACCTGATCAGTGAAATCTTTCTCCTGCTACAATGTGCTGCGGCTGGCAGCGGCGCGCTTTGGAGCAGCGCAGACCATGCACTAGCACAAGTGCGACCACGTCAAATTTTTTACTCGCACACTCTCAAAAAATGGTCGCATTTGGTCGCAGTCTAGAGCCCCGAATATATAAAATAATTTTATAAAATAAAGAAAACAATGATGTGCTGTCTCATCTTGAACAGGAGCACTTCACAAAAATGAACCGAAAGTCAGCGAATACATGCCTCACAGACATGATAAATATATCTATAGAAAGCTTTAAATTACTACTTAAGGAAATAAATCAAATCGAAAACAAAAACTCTTTCATTATAATCCGTGAAGATGCACTTCTCTCTAAAGGCGAGTCTAATGAGGAGATGGGAGTCAGGATCTTCATCTGATTCTTCATCTTTGCGACACTGACACAGAAAACACTAGTTTATTAGTAAATAATTCAAATATCTCCTTACTATTTCCCCCTGACACATTCATGGTAATTACTTTTGCTGGGGCTTTATGGCAAGCTTTATTGCGTGTATTTGAAGCAGAACTCTTCAGCTGCGCTGACGGCTCTCTGCTGCTGCGGACACTAAACACGTCGAGACGCTCTTCACAGTCGCAACACGGTCTCGTGTTGTTTCCACCAGCGCAGCAATTTTTTTCATCACTAATTTATGGATGTCTAAAATATAAAAATAAGGAGAATCCTAAAACAGGCCCGAGGCCCAACCACGTCTGAATTATGACGTGAAAATTGGCCCGATCAAAGCCCGGTCGGGGCCGGGCTGAAATGCAGGGCTCTAGCGTTCCCCTGGTAGAAATCCGTTTCTCCCTCGGGGCCCCCTCCCATTGTCGGGCCCTTATAGTCGTCCTAACTCCCCCCCCCCCCCTTACTGCGCCCCTGGTTACACCAGTAACATGTGACTGTCTGTTTGATAGAGTCATTGAATTATTCATTCAACCAATCTGTTCAAACACACTGATTCAGAGAGCAACCAAACTCTGGAGATGCGCATTTTGCGTTGACTTAGATTTGATATTTTTTTATTGGTGCAACAGAAAATGATAAAGTAACTAGCAAAACTGTATATTCAGTATTGATTTCTTGTTTATTAGATATTATCAGATATTCGGAACAGCACTCTCGTTCTTGTAATATCGCTAAAGTACTATGTTAACTGATAATTCAATCATTACATTTAAGATTATAATTATCATTCAGTTAATACACCCAGAGGTGTATTTGCTGAGATTATTCTAGTTTCAGTATCCATTAGCAAGGGTCCAAATTATGATTACTGCTTTTAGTAGCAAGCATATTAGATATGTGAAATCAACTGTAAATTCTGAGATAGAAGAAGGTTGTTGCAATCACAGATAATCAAAAAGAATGGAAAATCCACAGAAACACTGCAAATATTGAGAACCAAAATGCCACAGTGGTTTTGCTGTTGAAACCTAGGCATATAGATGAATATTCTTTACTACTAAAACAGCGGTTGCAAACGTGTAAAACAGTCATGGAAAATCAGTCACTAATTATACTGACACAATACATGATTCATTTCATAAAGGAAATCATTGAAAATAATCAAAAGTTTCAGTTGAGTGAGTGATTTAGTAACCGCACACAAGGACAAATCAGTTGAGATGGTGAGGTGTTGAAGTGGTTCTTGCCTTTATTTTGTGGTACAGTCTTTATCACATTAATATAGATTGTTTTCTACAGTCCATATTCAGTTCTCTTACAAACTTTTAGACCAGAGAAGCCCAAACCAGGGCCTGAAGGCCAACGCTGGCCTGTGATGACCTTTGATTTGGCCCACCAGAGGGAAAAAAGACATTGAAGTTAATTGAAACATATCTTAATTTCTTAATTATATTCTTGTTTTAAGATTTTTTAAACATTTTGTTTCATTTCAAAAATAATATAAAGTGAATTTATTTATAAATAAATTTAAACATTTAAGAAATTTGGCATTTACTTTTTTTATTTAAAAATGTTAATATATTTAATACATTTTAATATTATACAGTTGGATATAATGCAACATGTACTTTTGGGCAATGGTTCTTTATCATATCTAAATCATCTGATTTAGGTATAAGGGTATATGTGAAATGGCACAACTTTCAGACCTAAGGGTTCAGTGGAAAAAATATATACAAAAATTTCTAAACAAAATATGAAGGTGTGTAGCACCTCATAATATTATAACTGGTGTTCATGATAAATGATCTGGTGTTCGTTATGTTCAGCTTTATCAATATCATAAAAATGCTAGCAAGAGTTTTAATCAGTTAGGATATCTTGGTATCAGTTTTTGTCCTCAAACAAAATGTATAAAGATCGCCACCTTGTGGTAGTGTATGGGATAAAAATAGTTTTAAATAGCCCTGTCTTATGTCTCCCTCTGTCGCAATCTAGGAGCTACAACATAGGCCTATTTGTGAATTTAATATTGATGTACAGGGGGTTAGACAGAATAATGTGAACACCGGCTGGTAAATATTTCTTTATGAAGGTGTTTATCACCATTTGCCTGTAATACAGTTTGGAATCAATTCATAGAACTTCTAAACAATCTCCCGTTGAATATTATTAGAATATCTGCCATAAAAGTTTGAGTAAAACCTGATGATGATGTTATCCAGCTTTCAGTATGATTTGATAATTATCCAAACAGCATCGGTTTTTTTTTTTGTTTTTTTTTGTACAAAGGAATTCATGATTTCGTTGACAATAACCTAATAATAGCACACTATATTAAATATGTGTTGTCCATTTTACATCATAACTCTTTCTGAGAATTTCAAAAACAAACTTTTTTCCCCCAGACTCTCTGATTTTCAATGTTTCAGACTTTTGCAGCCACATATACACACTGGGATGTACTATTTCATATGCATCACATTCATCTGGGTGATAGTTATTTTTCCCTGCAGTCTAACACAGTGGGACAGCTAGAACTGTAAAAACACAGGACAGGAAATACAAAAAGCAGCATAATAGTAGCATAAAGTATAATTACCAGGTGGACAATGATGTGCAGAGTTTTCAAACAAACGTACATAAGTTTAACAGTTGCCAAAAATGTCAATTGACTTCATTATATAAAATAAAGGCTTATATTTTCTTCCATATAAAAATGAAAAAATATATGTTAAACACAAACCAATCCACAAAAGTATTACCAACAACTGCAAAAAATATATAAAGCTCTTTGATCAGTAGACGGTGCTGCTGGACTGCAACTAAAAAAGCCATGCAAATGTATCATTACAGGTTGGACCAACACAAAAAACCAACACAAAAATGTTTCACTGGGCACAAAACCAAGCTTCTGCCATGGCTATTCCAGTCCTCTGACCTGAACCCTGTAGAAAATGAGTGTGGTGAACTGAAGAGGAGAAGCACCAACATGGATCTGGATGAATCTGAAGGATCTGGAGAGATTCTGGATGAAAGAATGGTCTCTGACCTCTTGTCAGGTGTTCTCCAAACTCATCAGACACTCATCAGAAAACTCAGAGCTGTTATTTTGGCAAATGTAGGTTTCAGAAAGTATTGAATAATAGGGTGTCAATAATTGTGTCCAACTTGTATTTGACAAACAAATAATAATGAGATTTCCCCCCATTTTCAATTATTTTAGGTAAGATTTTTGTTTATGTCATAGAGTAGATTTTAAGGATAGATGTTTGTGATTTGTTTTTAATAAAAGGTCAAAAGGATTAACAATGCATCTTTATTTTTACATGCTCTTTTGTTCACATTTACCAAGGGTGTCAATAATTTTGTCCAGTAACTGTTTTTATTACGTGATTACTATTGCTTTGTCTGTTATTACAGATCGTTTGATATGCACTGACTCAGTATTTATGTGTTTTAAACCTAAATCACAGCAGCGTCCATCTTTGAAGGTCTATAACATTATAAGTGGACATCTTACTTAGAACAATACAAAATAATGCAAAAGGCAGTTCACGACCCCTTTAACTTGTTATAACTAATTGCAACAACTTTTTTTTTTCAATGATTTAAAGTATTTGAGCTTCAAAGTTGTTCTCATCATTTTTGTGGTCATGAAAAAAAGGGAAAACACGAGTTGTAAAAATACACAGAAAGGGATAGTAAGCGTTTGGATATTGTTTGAAACAGTGCTGTCAGTTAAGCAGCAAAAATTCAAAGCTTACTAATGCAAACATCTTTAGAAACCTGAGGGTCGTACAGCATAGAAAGAAATGGAATTGCCCAACATCTAAACAGTATGAATTTCACCTAACATGCAAATCGAGACTGGACTGGGCCTGATACGATACCATCTCATGACTCACTTGATTACTTGATTCAGCAACACTCTCATCTCATTCCAATTTCTTGCCATCTATATGTGAATTTTGTCCACCACTGTACAAGGTGTGTGTGTGTGTGTGTGTGTACATTATTCATTATTCTACATAGAAATGTGAGAAGACAGTAACCATGAAGATAAAAGAGACACTATATATGAATTCAGTGGCCTGAGACAACGGTCAGTTATACAAGTTACAAGATCATTATAAAAATAAAACAAAATGCTGCCACTGATCCTGATGTGCAATGAAATAGCACCATTTGATTAGCCAATAATTAGCATGTTATACAAGAATTAGCATCTAAGTTCACTCACTGCATTGATCAGCTACAACACAACAATTTACATTTAAACAATATTAACAACACAGAAAAAAATGAGAACCAATTAAAAAAAAAAATCAGTTTGAATCACTGATCTACATAAATGACACGTCTATATAAATCATTATAAATCAGTGGTTTGAATGAATGATTCAATGACTTGCTCATAAGACTATCTACCACAGCCAGCAGTGTACACTGCTTTCCATCATGGACAAACAGATTTCTAGTTGGAGAACTAATTAAAAGTAATAAAAAATAAAAACATCTTCTAAAAGATCTGAGAGAATACGGCCCCAAAGAAATGACTAGAATTAATTAAGTCATTTAGCTGAACAAGATTTAGTGCTTGGAGGATGGCATTGAAAGTGCAGCTTCTCTCCTGGAGGAAAAAACAAAATGTCATAGTATGAAAATGTCCTGATGTATGTAATTCACTAAATTAATCTTAATTTGAAAGAAAACAAACAAACAAACAAGATCAGATTTTGCTCAGACTTGGAATGGAACTGAATGAAGCCTATTTTTTGAGGATTTAAGCAGAAATATGAAGCTTACAATTTTTATAAAAGCACTTAAATGAATTCTATTAAAACTTCACTGTAAATCTGACTTCTGCAAGTAGTTACAACTTAAAATTAAATATTAAAATAAGTAATAATGTGTTTCAACTTAAAGTAAATGTTCATGCTTGACTTTAGTTAAGTTGAATATTTAAGATATCTCAACAAATGTTAAAGGGGTCATGAACGGAGAAATCAAAATTACCTTGATCGTTTGACATCGATCATTGTACTATAAAAACATCCTGTAAGTTTCCGAAATACAAACCCGATTCCAAAAAAGTTGGGACACTGTACAAATTGTGAATAAAAAAGGAATACAATAATTTACAAATCTCATAAACTTATATTTTATTCACAATAGATTATAGATAACATATCAAATGTTGAAAGTGAGACATTTTGAAATGTCGTGCCAAATATTGGCTCATTTTGGATTTCATGAGAGCTACACATTCCAAAAAAGTTGGGACAGGTAGCAATAAGAGGCCGGAAAAGTTAAATGTACATATAAGGAACAGCTGGAGGACCAATTTGCAACTTATTACGTCAATTGGCAACATGATTGGGTATAAAAAGAACCTCTCAGAGTGGCAGTGTCTCTCAGAAGTCAAGATGGGAAGAGGATCACCAATTCCCCCAATGCTGCGGCGAAAAATATTGGAGCAATATCAGAAAGGAGTTTCTCAGAGAAAAATTGCAAAGAGTTTGAAGTTAGCATCATCTACAGTGCATAATATCATCCAAAGATTCAGAGAATCTGGAACAATCTCTGTGCGTAAGGGTCAAGGCCGCAAAACCATACTGGATGCCCGTGATCTTCGGGCCCTTAGTCGGCACTGCATCACATACAGGAATGCTACTGTAATGGAAATCACAACATGGGCTCAGGAATACTTCCAGAAAACATTGTCGGTGAACACAATCCACCGTGCCATTCGCCGTTGCCGGCTAAAACTCTATAGGTCAAAAAAGAAGCCATATCTAAACATGATCCAGAAGCGCAGGCGTTTTCTCTGGGCCAAGGCTCATTTAAAATGGACTGTGGCAAAGTGGAAAACTGTTCTGTGGTCAGACGAATCAAAATTTGAAGTTCTTTTTGGAAAACTGGGACGCCATGTCATCCGGACTAAAGAGGACAAGGACAACCCAAGTTGTTATCAGCGCTCAGTTCAGAAGCCTGCATCTCTGATGGTATGGGGTTTCATGAGTGCGTGTGGCATGGGCAGCTTACACATCTGGAAAGGCACCATCAATGCTGAAAGGTATATCCAAGTTCTAGAACAACATATGCTCCCATCCAGACGTCGTCTCTTTCAGGGAAGACCTTGCATTTTCCAACATGACAATGCCAGACCACATACTGCATCAATTACAACATTATGGCTGCGTAGAAGAAGGATCCAGTTACTGAAATGGCCAGCCTGCAGTCCGGATCTTTCACCCATAGAAAAAATTTGGCGCATCATAAAGAGGAAGATGCGACAAAGAAGACCTAAGACAGTTGAGCAACTAGAAGCCTGCATTAGACACGAATGGGACAACATTCCTATTCCTAAACTTGAGCAACTTGTCTCCTCAGTCCCCAGACATTTGCAGACTGTTATAAAAAGAAGAGGGGATGCCACACAGTGGTAAACATGGCCCTGTCCCAACTTTTTTGAGATGTGTTGATGCCTTGAAATTTAAAATCAACTTATGTTTCCCTTAAAATGATACATTTTCTCAGTTTAAACATTTGATATGTCATCTATGTTGTATTCTGAATAAAATATTGAAATTTGAAACTTCCACATCATTGCATTCTGTTTTTATTCACAATTTGTACAGTGTCCCAACTTTTTTGGAATCAGGTTTGTACATGGTTCAGGCATGAAACTAACTAATCACTAATTGGTTCAATCAACGCTGTAGGACCAGCCAATCAGGAGTACTTCCTAATCCACATAAGCATATATATTGTATCCTATCCTGTGTTCGACATATTACCTAACATACACTTTCGATTACGAAAGCGTATGTTACCCCTCCTCCTCCCCAGCACCACCTGTAGAGATCTGCTAGGCTGTTCTACATTTCTTGTAGCAGCCATCCTTTGTTATTTCTAACTAAACTGAACTAATTATTGTATTTGCTCTACAGCAGCAGCGTAGCAGATCTCATCCACCAAAATCAAGCTTATGTATATTCCATGCCCATGCTAATGGTTGAAATTATAATTTTGAGAGTTGTCATGACTTAAAGGGTTACTCCACCCCAAAATGAAATTTTTGTCATTAATCACTTACCCCCATGTCGTCCCAAACCCGTTAAAGCTTTGTTCGTCTTCAGAACACAATTTAAGATATTTTGGATGAAAACCGGGAGGTTTGTGACTGTACCATTGACTCCCAAAGACATCGTCAAAATAGTCCATCTGCCATCAGTGGTTCAATCTGAATTTAATGAAGCGACGAGAACACTTTTTCTGCACAAAGAAAACTGAACCACTGATGGCAGATGGACTATTCTGACAATGTTTTTCATCCTTTTCTGGGCCTTGACAGTGCAATTTACTTGAAAATCATTGCACTGATTACTTCCAAAGACGAACAAAGCTTTTACAGGTTTGGAACGACATGGGGGTAAGTGATTAATGACAAAATTTTCATTTTGGGGTGGAGTATCTCTTTAACTCAAAATGTTTTCATTGGTCTAAAACAGCTTATATTGAAAGCGGTCTGCCAAAACAATAGCTTGTGGAATGTTCTACTTTATGACATAATAGTGTGTCTAAACACTGCCTCCGCAGAAGAAGATCAACACCTGCTTCTACATCGCTGCCTGTTTAGCCCCGCCCACTGATTCACACATGTAGTGTTTACAAGAGAGGTGAATGCGCAGGTCTACCCAGAAACCAAGCAAAAAAGATGCTCCGAAGACAACAAGATGCTGTGCAGTGCCAAGTTGAGGGAAAAAACTTTGCATTGCCTTCCTTCTGATCCCAACATTAGGAAAGAGTGGATGAACTTCCAGTTCCAGACAGCGTCAGTAAGAACTTGGTCCTTTGTTCACTTCATTTTACCACAGATTAGTTTACAAACAAGGCACGATTCAACACGGAATTTTCAGAAAGATTGAAACTAAAAGACGGTGCTGTGCCGGCTATATTGGATCCGACAGTAATGTCGCAACACAAGTGTGACTAACTGTTTTTATTACATGATTACTATTGCTTTGATTACTATTACTATTGCTTTTTCTGTTATTACAGATTGTTTGATATGCACTGACTCAAGAGAGGAAGAGAGAACTTCATTGAAGGCCTCAATCACACCATGTCTCTCTATTAATATGATACTTACACATCCTGTGTCTGTCTCTGAAAGCAGTAGCGATGATATGGCTTTCATGTATGTTCAACCTCACAACCTCATGGGAACATCTATTATTCACCACATCATCACCACATAGAGGAAACATCATACTTTCATTTAACTAGTAAAAGCCCTGTGGACAGATTAACAGGAATTTGTTCATAAAATAAGGAATTAATGATGATTAAAGATTAGAAAGACGTTCTAAAATGTGTAAACTTTGATGTATGCCAATTAGGTACCTATGCTTTAACTTAAGATCAAAGTAGATGGCATTATGGGCTAAGGGGTTTATTGATGGAAATTTATGTTTTTAAGAATGTTAAGGTGTAGTGCCATTGCTACACTTGGATAAATTGGCTTTGGTGATTTTTTTGGTGATTTCATGCCATTTCAAACCCGTATGACATTGTTTGGAAATTTAAGATAATTTGAATAATGTTGGTTACAAACAGCTGGTTTATTTAGACACAGTCGCCCCCTACAGAAAGCATGCAACAATTTCTAGCAATTTGGCCCTGTTAGCTGCAAGTTCAGATGGATGGCCTTATAAGTCTAAGTCTAAGTTCATAATGGTAACATGATCAATTTTATTGAAGATCATAATGCTTCAACGTCCATGCCGACATGTCCCACCATCCTTTTTGACATGCGTCACGGAAAATATGTCTCAACAATGAGCTGTGATTCTCAAGAATCACTTACTGATAAGAATACACAATTATAATTTTGACAACAATGTTGGAAAAACAGCACAGTCATAATGCAGTTTCCCAAATATGATGCTTATCACAGATCAGTTTTTAGCAGTTAATGAGTCGAACTGGTTTCGGTGGTCTTTGCAAACATCTGTCCTTTCTCAAGGAGTCTTAAGATTACCACAACAACGGCATCGGAAATTTTTGCACAGACTTGCAAATGGTGACCCCATTAAATATTTAAAACGTGGTGAAGTTCGTCCAAGGTTAAAGACCAATTCAGGGAACATGAGTGAACAGTCAGAACTTTTTCTTCTTCATCTGAACATAATTATTAATATTGAATAATTATAATAATAATAATAATTCCCACTTTATATCAGGTGGCCTTAACTATATATACTTACATCAAAAATAAGTACAATGTACTTATTGTGTTCATATTGTATTTCAAAACACTTTTGCTGCTACTGAGGTGGGATACGGGTAAGGTTAGGGACAGGTTTGGTGATATGGGCATAGGTTTAAGGGTGGGTTAAGTTGTGTAATTATAAATGCAATTACATGCAGGTATTTTTTTAAATATAAGTACAATGTAAAAACTTGTATGTGTATGTACACAATAAGTGCATTGTATCAAATGATTAATTTAAGTTTAAGTGCATAGTAGTTATGGCCACATTATATAAAGAGGGACCATGGTTAAATAATGAAAGGGTTATTTTTGTTTGTAATCCTATTTAGTCCACGTATTAATACAATCTAATTTCATTTTACTGAAATGTTTGAAATGCTATTGAAATGTCAATATATACATATGCATGCTAGTCAACTCAAAATACATACAATTTCAATCTATAATTAAGGGAGCACAGAACATACATAAATACATACAGTATGTATGCATGTATGTACATGTGTGTGTGTGTGTGTGTGTGTGTGTGTGTGTGTGTGTGTGTGTGTGTGTGTGTGTGTGAAATGCAATAGAATCTGTGATTGCTTAATTTAATTTCTCTTTAACCTTTTTTTTAATTGACAAAAGTACAAAGATCTCCAATATTTTCACTGACTAAATTAATTGTATTTTGAAAATATAAACAAATTTTGACATTGATGACTGCAACACACTTTAAAAAACTTGAGACAGAGGCATGTTTAACACTGTCACATCATCTTTTATTTACAATGTTTAATCATTTGATAATTGAGGACACTAATTGCCTAATCTCACTTGATAGGAAACTTCAGCTGCTCATCAGTCCATGGCCATTATTGTCTGATTCTCCTTTTCATGATCGGCCGTACATTTTCAACAGGACACAGATCTGCAGGCCAGTCAGCCACATCCATGTGTCTACAAAACCATGCTGTTGTAGCACATGCAGAATGAGACTTGGCATCATCTTGACCTAATAACTATGGACTTCCCATGAAAGACATCTCGATGTCATTTTATATCTCTGTACAATCCCAATATAAATGCCTCCATGTCAACGGTACCTTCATACATATTCCAGTCACCCATGCCATTTTTGATGTACCCATATTCAGGCGCCGCACATGGCTGCTTCGTTTTGTTGCTCGTTGGTACTTTTTCTGTTTTTGTTTGTTTGTCCTGTCTTAAGCAAAGATTTTCCGATCAGCTTCACTAGAAACGAACTCTTGGACATAAGAAATAGCACATCAGATAACCTTTTGCCGACGTTTGAACATTCAGACGTTTTCCTGGACATTTTAGTCGGAGGAGCTGCGTTCCTATACAAGCGCTCCAGGCGACGCAAGCAAGGGAAGCGTGCTGGTGCGCTCGTGAAATCCAGACAGCGCGGTGTAAGGACTCCGCTGCCGAGTATTCACCTGGCGAATCTCTGCTCCCTTGCAAATAAATCAGACGAACTACAACTCCTCACCTGCACAAACAAGGACTTTTTAAACTCTGCTGCGCTTTGTTTCACGGAAACCTGGCTGAACGGAGCTATCCCGGACAGCGCTTCATCTATCCGGATTCCAGCTGTTCAGAGCAGATAGAGTCACCGAATCGTCGGGGAAAACGAGAGGCGGTGGATTATGTTTTTATATCAATGAAGGCTGGTGTACAGACGTGACAGTTTTAAAGAAGATGTGCTGCCCAAACTTGGAAGCTCTCTTTATTAACTGTAAGCCTTTTTATTCACCGCAGGAGTTTTCCTCCTTTATTCTGGTGAGTGTGTACATTCCTCCTGACGCGCGTGTGAGCGCGGAGCTAGAACTGTTGGCCGACCAAATCACACACACAGAGCAGCTTTACCCGGACTCTTTCATTTGTAATTCTCTGTGATTTTAACAAAGCTAATCTCATATGCAAACTGCCTAAATACAGACAGCACATCACATGCCCCACCAGGGACAGCAATATACTGGACCATTGTTACACTGTTTTAAAGGATGCATACCACTCTGTCCCCCGTGCAGCGATGGGACTCTCTGAAACCTGTTTGGTTCATCTTCTACCAGCCTATAGGCAGAAACTTAAATCTTCTAAGCCTATTTTAAGAACTGTAAAGAGATGGACTGTTGAAGCAGAGCAGGATCTACAGCCTGCTTCGAACTTACTGATTGGAGTGTTTTAGAGGCTGCAGCCACTGATTTGGATGAATTCACAGACACCGTGACATCCTACATTAGTTTATGTGAGGACACGTGTGTACCCACCAGGACTTATTTAACATTTAACAACGACAAACCTTGGTTCAGTACAAAACTCAAACAGCTTCGCCAGGCCACCTCTTTGGAGCCTACAGGAGTGGGGAAAAAGCCTTGTACAAACAGGCCAAATACACACTGAAAAGGGAGATAAGAGTGGCAAAGAAAAACTACACTGGAAAGCAAAAAAAAACAGCTTTCAAGTAACGACTCTACATCAGTGTGGAAAGGCCTGAAAGCCATCACCAGCTACAAGACCCCTCCCCCCAACACTGAGGCCAATCAACAACTGACTGAAGACCTGAACAATTTTTACTGTAGGTTTCAAAAACAAAAGCCTGGTCTGACATCCCACACCCACTCTGACCATCTCACAACACAGCCACCAACACCCTCCCTCCGCCCTACTGTTTCTCAGCCTGTAATCAAGATCTGTGAAGAAAATGTAAGCAAAGTCTTCAGGAGACAGAAGATAAGGAAAGCCAAAGGCCCAGACGGTGTCTCTCCAGCCTGCCTCAAAGCCTGTGGTGTCCAGCTATCACCCATCTTCACATTGATCTTCAATAGATCACTGGAGCTGTGTGAAGTCCCCTCCTGCTTCAAACGCTCCACCATCATCCCTATACCCAAGAAACCAAAAATCACAGGACTTAATGACTACAGACCTGTTGCTTTAATGTCTGTGGTGATGAAGTCATTTGAGAGGCTCGTGTTGGCTCACCTGAACGACATTACTGGACCCTTGCTGGACCCCCTGCAGTTTGCTTACCGTGCAAACAGGTCTGTGTATGATGCAGTCAACATGGGATTGCACTACATCCTCCAACATCTGGTCAAACCAGGGACTTATGCAAGGATCCTGTTTGTGGACTTCAGCTCCGCTTTCAACACCATCATCCTGGACACCCTTCAGAATAAACTGACACAGCTCTCCGTCCCCACCGCCATCTGTCAGTGGATTACCAGCTTCCTGACAGACAGGCAGCAGCTAGTGAGGCTGGGAAAATTCTCATCCAACACCTGCACCATCAGCACTGGAGCTCCTCAGGGTTGCGTTCTCTCCCCACTACTCTTCTCCCTCTACACCAATATGTAAATATGTATGCATCATTTCCTATACAGCTATATAGAGAGAGTAAATAAGGCACAAATCTGTACATAAATCTTCTGTTCCAGATCCATACACGTTATTATTATTATTGTTAAGGCCTATTTAAATGTTCTGTTCTCATGTCAGATATGTATGTATGTATGTATGTACCAAGAGCTTCTTAAAAACCACAACAAATTCCTTGTGTGTTTGCGCACACTTGGCGAATAAAGCTGATTCTGATTCTGATTCTGATACCATGACAAACATTTGCTTTTGCATCTGTCCCTGGATTGAAGTCTGGATGGTCTCTTTGATCTTTGGGACTGAGACCTCGACGTCCATTTTTCCCAGAAACAAGTTGAAATGTGGACTCATCTTACACTTGTCACACACTTGTCATTGTAATTTTGACAATCTGAGATGAGCTCTGGCCCAGAGAATCCCACTGAATCACTGCATAGAATTGATGTATAGCTTTCTCCTTGTGTAACACAAAATCAAGTTGCATTTCTTGATGCAGCAGAAGACTGTGTTAAGTGAAAGCAGTTTTCCGAAATACTCCTGAGCCCATGTGGCTATACTTAACACTGCAGCATGACTGTTTCTTATGCAATGCCATCTGAGGGCTCAAAGGTCATGCACATTCACTTAAGGTTTCCTGCCTTTTCTGCCCTACACAGACTGAGATTTCTCAGCATTCCCTGAATCTTTTCACAATGTTTTGTATATTAGTTGGGTGAAGACCTAAATTCTTTGTGATTTTGCATTGAGAAATTTAATTATTTATTTGGTTGATGCTTCTCTCCTGAAATTTGGCACAAAGTGATGAGCCATGATCCAGCTTTGCTTGCAAAGACTGAGATGCTCCTTCATATGCAAACATGATCCCTCACCTATTACCAATTCACCTGCTTATTCGGGACCATTTTGAAACAGTTTAATTGGGATATTCTGTAAACTTCTCACTTTTATTTGGCCTCTGTACTAACTTTTTTAGAGTGTGTTGCAACCATTAAAATTTGTTTTTATATTTACAAAATACATTTAAGTTGGCCAGTGAAAACATTGGAAATATTTTCTTTGTACTTTTGTCAATTAAATAAAAGCTTTTTGTATTTTGAAATTTTAGATGAATAATTATATAACCAATTGTAAACAAAGCAGAAGCTCAGTAAAAGAGATTCATGATCATTTATCCTTTGCTCATATTTCAATCGAAGATATGACATAATAGAAACACTATATGCAAATTAAATTTTCACTCAGATAGCCTATAGGTTTTAAATGAAATGAAGAGATATCTGAAATGTACATTATGACCAATTGATGGAAATACTGAATAATAACAGTGTAGTGCCCTTTTTTGGTTTTGACAGGAATTAAAACATTCAATGGATTGCACTGTTGTTTCATAAACATACTGCTTGTTCAACTAATAAAACATCTTTCAGAAAAAACTCAGTAGAAAGTAAAAAAGTCAAAAGAGCAAACTCACATGCATAATAATAATAATAATAATTATTATTATTATTATTATCATTATTATTATTAATGGAAAATAATTGCCCTTAAAGGAAAAGGTTACTTCACTGCCTGCAAATGACATCTGCAATGCAACGAGCCTGCAAACAATGGAAATGAATAATCACCGATGGCGTTTATCATCAACGGCATTTCAAAAGTGTAAAAAAAAAAAAAGAAAAAAAATCTTTATCAGATCAGACCTCTGATAAACAGAGTTGGCTTGTCACTTTGGGGGGCAGCAATGGTAGCGGTGAAGCAGTCTAATGTTCATAAGTTTAACAGTTGTGTTATGTCAACTGCTTTCGCTGCCTGCTGGCTTTTTGCTTTGTGTATGTGTGGATGTGTTTATGTATTTGTCTGATTGTTGGTCTGTTGTGTTTCTATTGTATATCTTAGCTTAATAGTATTTTTTTACTAAATGTTTTGTAATTGTTATATTCTTATGTTAATATGTAATTTTACTCTCTTTTAGGGTGACTTTTACCATCTGTCTAGGGACTGCAGGTGAAAAATAGCCATTTGGCTAACTCTGGCATATTGACAGAAATGTTTATTAATATGCATTGTCCCTGTAATAAATAAAAAAAAAAAAAAAAAAAAAAAAAAAAAAAAATTGACCTCATTATAAAAAATAAAGGCTTAAATATTCTTCCATATAAAAATGAAAAATCATATGTTAAACGCAAACCAATCCAAAAAAGTATTACCAAAAACTGCAAAAAATATATAAAGCTCTTTGATCAGTAGAGGGTGCTGCTGGACTGCAACTAAAAAAGCCATGCAAATGTACCATTACAGGTTGCACCACTGAATGCTCTTTTGGAAGGGTTAATGCATCCACAGCCATATCACCCTGCAGCCCAAGACTGGTTGCCCAATGAAGCTAAGCAGGGTTGAGCCTGGTCAGTACCTGGATGGGAGACCTCCTGGGAAAACTAGGTAGCTGCTGGAAGAGGTGTTAGTGAGGCCAGCAGGGAGTGCTCCCCCTGTGGTCTGTGTGGGTCCTAATTCCCCAGTATAGTGACGGGGACACTATACTGTC